>SNQJ01S0140060.1:23731-33731 GCA_010110895.2 Picea sitchensis | reverse complement strand
CTTGGAGCCAACTTGGTACAATGAAGGAGAGAGAAAAAAGGGACCCTTCATCTTCATATTTTCTGGAAAGTACATCAACAACCACATTGTCTTTTCCTTTCTTATAAATGATCTCATAATCATATCCAAAGAGCTTAGTCATCCATTTTTGTTTCTCTAGGGAGGAAAGGCGTTCTTCCAGAATATACTTGAGGCTTTGATGATATGTCTTAATTTGGAAGCATTTCCCCAATAGATAAGGGTGTCAAAGATATATGACATGTATAATAGCCAATATTTCCTTTTAATATATTGATTTGCCCAAATTTTTCTCTGACAGTTGTTTGCTAGTAAAGGCCAAAGGCCAAACCTCTTGCATAAGGATTGCTCCAATTTCTTTCCAGAAAGCATCACATTCCAAGACAAAGGTCTTTCTGAAATTGGGAAGGGCGAGGACTGGAGTGGTGAACATGGCCATCTTCAAGGTTTGAAAATCTTGAGAAGTTGATGGAGTCCAAGTGAAAGAATTCTTTTTAAGGAGAGCAGTGAGAGGTGCCACAATATTTCCATAATTCTTAACAAACTTGTGACAATAACCTGTTAAACCCAGAAATCCACACAAGATTTTTAGAGTCTTTGGGTGAGGCCAATCTTTCATAGCTTCAATCATTTTAGGATCCACCCTGACATCGACATTGCAAACAAGATGACCCAAGTACTTGACTTCTGAGGTGAAAAAATCACATTTAGATTGTTTGAGGAAAAGTTGGTGCTAAGAGAGTAGATGGAGAACTCAATCCACATGAGTAAGATGGGTTGTCTAGGTTTTACTCTAGATGAGGATATCATCAAAGAAAACTAAGACAAAATGATGGAGAAAAGGACGGAGGACATGATTCATGAGGCTTTGGAAAGTGGAGGGAAAATTACACAAGTCAAATGGCATGACCAAAAACTCATAGTGTCCCTCATGAGTTCTAAATGCAGCCTTAGGAATATCTGCCTCATTCATACATATCTGGTGGTAGCCAAAATGAAGATCAAGTTTAGTAAATAATTGGGTGCCACTCAATTCATCCAAGAGGTCATCAATGACAAGAATGGGAAATTTGTCTTTAATGGTGAGTTTGTTGAGGGCGTGAAAGTCAAGAAAAATGTGCCAGGAACCTTCTTTATTAAGGACCATGACCACAGGAGAAGAGTAGGGGCTTGTACTAGGGAGGATAACACTTGCGTTGCCCAATTCTTGAACAGTTTTCTCAATTTCATTTTTTTGGGAAAAGGGATGATGATAGGGATGGATATTGGGAGGAAGGATTTCGGGGACAAGGGGAATGAAATGATCATGAAAATAAAGGGAAGGAGGGAGTCCCTGGGGAGTGGAAAAATCACTTGATGTTTAGAGAGGATGGATTGGAGGTCCTGCGGCACAGAGGGTGTCTCAGTGGCTTGAATGGCATGGAGTTGTGAAATAATGCCAGGATGACATTTTTTGAGTAGATTTTCTATGCGATGGGAACTAATGATCTTCAGGGAACTGACGGTGATGCATTGGAACTTATATTGTTGGCCCTCCAAGTTGAATTTCATGGTAAATTCTTTAAAATCCATGAGAATGGGACCCACAGTCCTTAGCCATTTTGAACCCAAAACAATGTCACAACTGCCCATGTTGATAGAAATCATATGAGATTTCATGTGGTACTGACCAATTTGGAGACACACATTTTCACAACGCCCTCCACATTTCATGGACCCGCCATTTGTAATCATGATTTGAAAATTATTGATGACACAGATATAGCAATTAGTTTCTTGGGAAATGTAGCGATGAATAAAATTATGGGTGCTTCCACTATCAACAAGAATGATGACCTTCCTTTGATTAATGTAACCAATTAGCTTGAGGGTTTGGGGAGTAGAGAAGCCAGTGAGAGCATTTAGGGAAATGTCCAATTCTACTTTGGGTGGGTCTGAGGGAGGGGTCATGTCAGTGGGTTTCGGTGGCATGGCCACAAAGGGAGTCTCAACATCATCTTCCGAAACATCCTCCGAGATGGCCGTAAAAAACTTGTGTTCCTTACACTTGTGCCCAGGAAAATATTTGTCATCAAAATTATAGAAAAGGGCTTTGAGTTGGAGTTCAGTAATTTCTGCCCTGGTTAATTTCTGGATCTTTAGTGGAGTAGAAGGAGGAGTAGAAGTGACTAGTTTAGTGAGAGGAATAAAGGAGGGTTTTAGTTTTGATAAGAGACAAATTGTTGTGATTCCTTAGATAGTTTAGTAGCGTCCACCCAAATATAAGACTAATTCATGAGGACATGAGCACGAATATCATCCTTGAGGCCACTAATAAAACATTTTCAGAAAAAAGCATTAGACATGCCCTCTGTACGGAAATCCAACCACTCAAAAGAGGCTATAAAGTCTTCCACTGTGCCATATTGTTTCAACTTTTCCAAATGGCCTAAATGGTTGGTATCAATGTCAAAGCATTCATAAATCTTTCCCACAAAGTGTGTCTAAGCCACATACCCTTGGTGGGCACTTTTTCTCCATTGCCACCATTGCCAACGTTCTTGATCTAGATGGAGAACACCATATTGGAGTTTGGCCAACTCATATGTAATGCCATACAAAGAGAAATAATGTTCCATTTGAGTTACCCATCTAGTGGGATCCGAGCCATCAAATTTTGTCATATCCACACACAAAAGGTGTAGGTCATGCTGAAAGTGATGGGGTTGAAAATTATGGGAATGAGAGGAAGTTTCACCTTCATTTTTCAAAGGTGGGTTAGGTGAGGGAAGATATACAGGGATATGCAGCTTGGCGCAAATCATCATAGTGAAGGAGACAAACTGGGTATTGAAGGATTCAAGATGGGTAGTGAGGTCTTGTTTGAGGTTTTTTTTGAGGTCCTCTATTTTTACATCGATGGAGGAATGCATGTTTTTATTGATGATGGAAACATTGGTGCTGAGCTGTCTCACTTCTTGTTGGGTTTCTGTGAAATTAGAGTACAAGGAATTGAAGGGAGCTTCCAAGTCTTGGCTACAGGTGTGGGCCATAATGAAGAGGGAACACAAAAAGGGGCGGGTGGGACCACACAAAAAATGGGTTATGGGTGAACTATATCACAACGATCAAGGTGATGAGTGGAATCCAATGGGGTAAAGCCCAAATAAGAGTGTTGGATGGGGGTCGGGTCCACGAGAAAAAAAATTGATGAAAAATGATAGGTATGACTACGATAAGGGCGAAGAGAGGAATACAACGAGATATGTCTCAAATAATGGTGCCAATAGGATACATAATTTTATTTTTTTTAGTCTTGCGGATTTATACTCCGATTTGAAGAATACAACAGTGACAAAATGCCCAAATGCTTAACAGGAAGAAATGTGTAGTAATTTCACAACCCGAATGCAAGAGACACAGTTTCGCAACAATAGATCTTGTATGTTCTATTTTTGTTTCTGTCCCAAGAGTTAGGGTATTCAAGGGTTCTACAAACAAGGATTTTACCTGTGCTATATGTCTTTGATATACGTGTGGGGTCCAACAGTAGTACTCGACCCAATATCTCAGGGCACCAACTAAGGAGCCTATACAATGCCCTTAGCCGTACTACTCGACTACCCAGGTACTAGAGTGTATCTTTCTAAGTTCTATTCTCAGTGTCACTATAAAAGTGAGGCGACCAATCGATTTATCTATGGAGGGCTTCAGAAGATCTAGGCCGATCCGTATACAGGTGTTGTCTGATGCGCTACCACTCGAACGACTACCAACAGGGGTTACAAGGGTGCCCAATGGATGTGGACTTAAGAACCATTTGTATTTCCTGAGCGTATGAATCCCCAACTGTGAGTTTATGCAGGTAACAACAAATCTATGTAGCTTAAATACGTCGGAATAGTCTCTACCCAAAAAAAATAAAATTAACCCACAAGTTTTTTCTAAGGAAGGTTCTTTAATAGCACTTGTAATATTACAAATATAAAATAGTATGCAAAACATAAATAATTAGCTAGAAATGGCAGATAAATAGTGATATAACCAAAACTATACCAAAATAATACCAGAATAATATTGGAATAACACCAGAAAGAGCACTTTGATTACTGAGAGCAATGTTCACTTGCCTCTTTGAGGGGGAAACCTCCAACAGAGCAGAGCTCTATTACAATAATATCCAAGACAAAACTTCTCATACCCTCTACTCCTATTTATACTAAATATGTCTATCCAAAAGAACAATCTAGAGGACTATCCTTCTAGAAGCGAAAGCTTCTATTAGGTTTTCTTAAATTTGACTTATTCTTCCTTATTGCTAGGCTTTATTAATATTGGCCTTTATTACATGGAAATATATTATTCTACATACGTGAGGGGTTAGGTCCCTAACACAGTTTATGAAACACACCAACTATATTTATGAGACTAATGAATGGTGTTTTATGCTCTTACATAGATTCATTTGTTATTGTCTATTTGGATGATATATTGGTTTATAGTGATACCTGAGAGGAGAACATATCACATCTTATGCAGGTGTTAGAGACTCTTAAGAAGAACCAACTATTGGACAATCTCAAGAAATGTGATTTTTCTTAGAAATATTTGGTGTATTTGGGGTATGTGATCGGTGGAGGGGAGCTCAAGATAGATCCTGTGAACATGGAGTCCATCATGCAATGTCCAGTTCTTACAAATATCACTGAAGTTAGTAGTTTTTTGGGGGAATCACAATACTTGCGAAAGTTCATAGATTCATTTTCAAAGATAGCTACACCACTCCACACTATAATAACCAATGGTAAGAGTTTCTAGTTGGGGAGGAATCTATAGAATTCCTTTGATGAGATGAAATAAATGTCAGTCAAGAACCAGTGCTTGTGCTACCAAATTTGCAAAATCCCTTCAAAGTGGATACATATCTAAGTGGGTATGCCATGGGAGAAATACTGATGCAGGGAGGAAGGATCATCTGCTATCATTCTGAAGCATTTCATGGGGTATTTCTCAACTACCCTACATATGTCAAGGATCTATATGCCTTGGTTCCAACTATCAAAAAGTGGAAGCACTATTTGATGGGAAAGGAGACCATCATCCACACAGATCCCTAGTCACTACAGTATTTGCAGGCCTAGAGTAAGTTACCAAAAAAAATCATTACAAGTGGATGGGGTTTTTAAAATCATTTCATCTAGTCATCAATTATGTTAGCACTTGGTAAATTTCCTAGAGGTCGAAACAGAATAAATCTACAAAGGTAACTTTATCCAACCACTTTTAAAGATGGGATCTAGCCCTTCCAGCTTCAGAGAGGGATCTCTCTATATGATTTAGCTATGTTTCCAATTTAAGATATTAGGCTAGGTAAAGAAATCTGTAGGTTTTGTTGTCAAAGTGTTTTTGAATTGGTTGA
The DNA here is from genome assembly GCA_010110895.2 of Picea sitchensis. Taxonomy (NCBI): domain Eukaryota; kingdom Viridiplantae; phylum Streptophyta; class Pinopsida; order Pinales; family Pinaceae; genus Picea; species Picea sitchensis. The sequence continues at coordinate 28,315 of SNQJ01S0140060.1, read as the reverse complement.
GACAGTCTACACCTCCATTGGGCTATGGGGTCTGTATTTAATTAAATATGAAATACAACCAGAAAAGAGAAAATAAGACTTTCACAGGGCGAGATAATATACTCACTGGATCTTTTAGTAGCTTAAATGATGGATAGAAGAAAATATGAGAAAGATAAATTCAACTAAGAAGCAGTTAAGAATTTCTTAATTGAAAACATCATAAGATAAACATTAAAATCTTTCGAGTTAGAAATAGGGTATCTAAGATAAATCCTGCAACATACGTTACTCTTAAAGATTAGTTTCAGAAAATAATATGATCACAAAGAAAGAATAACATTCAACTTAGAGAATAAACATCACCAGTGAATACATACAAGAATCCTGTAAAAGTGCCTCCTCTTTATTAATGGCAGATCTCCTAAAAAATAGTACAGTCTGATAGCGTCAGGGTGTGAATATCAACAACCCTCAATACTTCTAAAGGTGAAGTATTTATAACTCAAATTACAAAAGTTTCTGTCATAACTTATCAGGACGTGCTAATTCTATTTTTAGCCTAACTAATTTAACTAATCAAACTGCTTGATGACTTGGTGCAACTGCACGCGGAATCTCTGGGTAGACCGTTGATGAAGCCTTTGCATGACCTCATATGACTGGACAGGTGACTGGACCTGGACATCTCCTCTGCTAATCGAGCAGATCACAGAGTTCCTCCCATCTAAGATGACTAGGCACAGTGACTTTGAGCAGTCTCTGATACACTTCGTCCATTTTCGTATACTTAGCGAATGTGGGCTTAGTGAGGAATATGCATCGAATCTCGTGTTGGATATTGATGTCCAACTGAAGGGAATACATGAATGCTTTGCCAGTGATGCTCCCTTGTATGCTAGAAAACTTTGAACTGTCCTTAGACACTTCAGCCAATCTCTTTTTGTAATCTGGGAGTGTCATTAGTTTATCATTAATGACCTTCAGACCGAGGAGACCTTTTTTCTGGAGGGCCTCGATGTTATTGAAGAACCTTTGTACCCCCTGGTCCATGACCTGAACCTTTTCTTTGAGCTGCAGCATTAATCATCTCTTGGTCAAAACCCTTTTGACCTCAAGGATGGTCTCTGTTCTATCTTCTATATTCATCTCTTCTAGCTCTTCTCTGGTCTTAGAATTGAGGAATTTGATGATATCATTTGCCTGAGTTGGTCTATCTCCCAATTCTACTCTGATTTTCTCAATGGCCTGTTTGCTCCTCTGGACCAACTCATTCTGTTCAAACATAATTTGGATCATGGGCCATATCTCATTTATGGACTTTGTGATGGCTGTCCATACATTCTCTTTGACCTCAGCCAAAGTCTTCCCTGCCACTGTTTGCTTTTGGAGCTGTTGTAGCTCCTTCTTGAGCTGCTCAGTTACCTGCTTATCTTTGGAGAGACCGGTCTGGAAAGAAGTCTTGAGTTCCTGGAGGTTCTCAACTTCCTTTTTAAGCCTTCTGATCTCTGTCTCTTGCAGGTTCATCTTTTCCATGGATTTGGCGAGGTTGGCTGTCCCCGCTTGTGATGTCACTGGAGTTGCGGATGGAACTGCTGTGACTGCTGCTGTGATTGCTCCTGAGATCGGAATGGCACTCAATGGAATGACTTCCATTGGCTTCATCTGCTCCTTCTCTTTCAGTAATCTCTCCATCTCAGCCTCCATTTCTTTGAACTGGGCGTTCTGCTCCATGAGAAGCTTGAGCATTTCGTCCTTCTCGCCTTCTTTCTCTGCTATCTCCTTCGCCTGCGAGTCTTCTGTGGGAAGGAGTTTCAGTTGTTTCCTCAATGAGACGATGTCTGCATTCTTATTCTTTATCATCTCCTCCACATCTTTGACATTTGAAGGATCATAGCCGATCTTGAGGACCAGCTCCTCCAACGTCTTGATTCTATTTTACTTTGCAAAGGACGATATCTTCTCTAGCTTGAGATGAGTTTGAGCATTGTTGAGTGACACCTGCAATTTGGCTATAGAAGCAGAAGCATGCGCCAATGTATGCAATACCATCTCCCCTGTCTTCTTGTGCAGATCCATCTGATCTGTCGGGTGCACGTCCTTCGTCTTGAATTCGAAGGTGGCCCTCTTGTAGTCTATGATTACCTTGGGGTTTGGTACTTGCGCCTGGAGGAAGGCCATGTGCATCCTGCCCTTTTCTGTGTCAAATGCAGACAACAGCCTATGCTGTGCAGTCGATGTATGTTTTAGAAATTGAGCGTAAGTACTGCTTGTAAGGGTTTGATTCTTTTTCTTAATCAACTCGTACTTCTCGAAAATGCTCAATTTGGGCCCAGTCTTGCCTGCTGAGTGTCTAGCGGGGAGTCTGTGGATTTCTTTGGTACTACTGGGGTGATTTCGTTATGAAGGATCGACCCAAAGGGTAGAATCATAGACTTAGTCACTATGGTAGGTGGAACCTCTTTTTCTCTAGTTGGAACCTGAACTGAGATTGTCTTGGGTCTCTTAGTGTGTAACTAGAAATCCTCGGAAGATACCTCCGTGATAGGCGGAGATGAGTCTTGACGAGGCCTCTTTTCTTTAGGGACCTGTGGTGTAGTAGTTGGTGGCACAGTGGTCGGGGGAACCTGTTGTTCCACTTCGATTAAGGTGTCAGGCACCCACACTRTCTGATTGGCGAATTTTTCAATCTCGGGCTTGGACTCATGAACATACGGGATGTTTTTTTTTTTCACCTGCATTTCTGAAATGATCCCGCATGGATCATAGTTCCATGGGAAACTCATAAAGAATTTCATTTCTTTCAACATTCTGTCAACTTCTTCCTTGACGCCTCGACTGTTGCAGATGAAGGAGCCAATCTGCCCCTTGATTCGAAGCTGCTATTTTTTCTTCAAAGATACGAAATGAATATCATCTGAATTCATGATCTACCTTATGTATTCTAAAGCAAAGATTCTTACCGACACATATTTGGGCAGCTTGTAGGGTGCCAACTCGCACCCAAATACTCTGATATCGGTGTGGTTTTGATACAGGTACCAATCCCCGGTCTTCGCATTGTCCAAGAGATGCAGAATTCTCTGGACTTCGTCGTTTATTCATGGCTCAGGCCTGCCGCTCAACATGCTTACCACAGGGTGGTAGAACAGATCGATGAATGATTTGAAGTTGTATTATGTGGAATTATGCTTCAACAAAGAGGTCCACGCTGTGACTGGCTGAGGCCTTCCATCTGCGTCCATTTTCTGCATAGAAAAACTAAATTTTTCTGCTTGATAGAAAACAAACATGTAGGCCAATATAGACGAGTATCTGAACATGCCTTCTGTGCCAAAATTCACGAACTGTTCATGAATATTGTAAGCCAAGAAGGTGCTGAAATCAAACTATGTGGTGGGTTTTTCATCAGTGGAGAAAATGGATAGAAAACCCAGAATGGGCTCATGTACCCACTGGTTGGAATAGTACCCTAACAGAGCACAAAGGGAGGAAATGACCTAGTTTCCCTTGGTGGAGAACATGGACAACGGGTAAGGGGGATTTGTGGAAGGGAATTGAGCGGAGGTGGGAAGGAACAACTCGAATATTTGAGCTCTCTGGGGAAAAGTCATCTTCTGATACAACTCTGTAAGGATTTCCAGGTTGAAAGGAGAAGCAGAATCAATACGGGGGATTTGCATCATTTGGTCTATGTCTTCAGGCGTGATGAAGAACAGGGTGTCTTCGGATGAGGAGACGATGGCCCTCAGTTCGGGAATATAATGAGCTTGGCATTTAAGGGATAATTTGGGAAAATGATGGATCTGGGGAAAAAGGTAAAGGGGTAAATTTGACTCCCAGAGTCCAATTTCATCGCTCTGGTCTAGGAAAACCTCCCTGAGCCATGATTGGAGGTCTGAGAAATCGAAATCGGATTGGGTATCTGCGATCAATATGTCTTTGTCGACCAATGGGATCTTTTGCAGGTCGATAGGAGGCGGGAGAAAAGGATTCTCCTCTCCTTCTGCTAGTCTGGGATTTGGCGCCATCTCTGCAATTGTACCTGCAATAAACACAAAGTTAGTGGGGTCGAATAACTGTGGATGAAAGCGACGGGATGTAATGGAGGAGCAAGAGGTAAATTTTTCTGGTGCGATGGGTGAATAGTGAATGAATGGGGAATAACGGTAGTTTTTATTTAAAACTGGGGTCGGTTGGGCGCGGGAGACAGGTCAACAGAATAACGGGTATGTTATCCAGTAATAAATGGACAACGGGCCACTTGGGGGTGAGATGGCAGGTGACAGTGGCCAAAACATACGGACGGGTGACGTGGCTTCTAGGGATTTGAGGTGAAAGTCACAATAAGGGGCTGGTCATGAGTGAAAAGGGGTAAGGGACTGACAACATTTATGTGATGGGACATAACTCGGGAGCAAGTGGAACAAGTGGAAGATGACGTCCATGAGTGATGGGGGCTGTCAGATAGAAGATGGGGATGGGACTTCGGGACTAATAGGCTGACGCCACGTATGACAAGGGGCCCGCCAGAGGAGAATAACCATTCCAGACACCCCCCCCTTTGTTAAAAGAAGATCATCAGGGGGGGTCCGAAATCCAATT
>SNQJ01S0140060.1:8345-23209 GCA_010110895.2 Picea sitchensis | reverse complement strand
CCAGTGATGCTCCCTTGTATGCTAGCAAACTTTGAACTGTCCTTAGACACTTCAGCCAATCTCTTTTTGTAATCTGGGAGTGTCATTAGTTTATCATTAATGACCTTCAGTCCGGGGAGACCTTTTTTATGGAGGGCCTCGATCTTATTGAAGAACCTTTGTACCCCCTGGTTCATGACCTGAACCTTTTCTTAGAGATGCAACATTAATCCTCTCTTGGTCAAAACCCTTTTGACCTCAAGGATGGTCTCTATTCTGTCTTCTATATTCAACTCTTCTAGCTCTTCTCTGGTCTTAGAATTGAGGAATTTGATGATATCATTTGCCTGAGTTGGTTTATCTCCCAATTCTACTCTGATCTTCTCAATGGCCTGTTTGCTCCTCTGGACCAACTCATTCTATTCATACATAATTTGGATCATGGGCCATATCTCATTTATGGAGTTTGTGATGTATGTCCATACATTCTCTTTGACCTCAGCCAAAGTCTTCCCTGCCACTGTTTTCTTTTGGAGCTATTGTAGCTCCTTCTTGAGCTGCTCAGTTACATGCTTCTCTTTGGAGAGACTAGTCTGGAAAGAAGTCTTGAGTTCCTAGAGGTTCTCAACTTCCTTTTTAAGCCTGTTGATGTCTATCTCTTGCAGGTTCATCTTTTCCATGGATTTGGCGAGGTCGGTTGTCCCCGCTTGTGATGTCACTGGAGTTGCGGATGGAACTTATGTCACTGCTACTGTGCTTGCTCCTGAGATCGGAATGGAACTCAATGGAATGAATTCCATTGGCTTCATATGCTCCTTCTCTTTCAGTAATCTCTCCATCTCAGCCTCCATTTCTTTGAGCTGGGTGTTCTTCTGCATGAGTAGCTTGAGAATTTCATCCTTCTCGCCTTCATTCTCTGCTATCTCCTTTGCCTGTGAGTCTTCTGTGGGTGGGAGTTTCAGTTGTTTCCTCAATGAGGTGATGTCTGCATTATTCTTCTTTATCATTTCCTTTGCAGCTTTGACATTCGAAGGATCATAGCCGATCTTGAGGACCAGCTCCTCCAATGTCTTGATTCTATTGTCCTTTGCAAAGGAGGATATCTTCTCCAGCTTGAGCTGCATTTGAGCATTGTTGAGTGACACTTGCAATTTGGCTGCAGAAGCAAAATCTTGCACCAATGTATGGAATACCATCTCCCCTGTCTGCTTGTGCAGATCCATCTGATCTGCCGGGTGCACGTCCTTCGTCTGGAATTCGAAGGTGGCCCTCTTGTAGTCTGTGATTACCTTGGGGTCTTGTACTTGCGCCTAGAGGAAGGCCATGTGCATCCTGCCCTTTTCTGTGTCAAATGCAGACAATAGCCTATGTTGCATAGTCGACGTCTGTTTTCAAAATTGAGCGTAAGTACTGTTGGTAAGGGTTTGATTTATTTTCTTAATCAACTCGTACTTCTCGAAAATGCTCAATTTGGGCCTAGTCTTTCCTGGCTGAGTGTCCAGTGGGGAGTCTGTGGATTTATTCAGTACTACTGGGTTGATTTCCTTATGAAGGATCGACCCGAAGGGTGGAATCACAGACTTAGTCACTGTGGTAGGTGAAACCTCTTTTTATCTAGTTGGAACCTGAACCAATATTGTCTTGGGTCTCTTAGTGTGTAACTAGAAATCCTCGGAAGATACCTCCGTGACAGGCGGAGATGAGTCTTGACGAGGCCTCTTTTCTTTAGGGACCTGTGGTGTAGTAGTTGGTGGCACAGTGGTCGGGGGAACCTGCTGTTCGACTTTGATCAAGGTGTCAGGCACCCACACTGTCTGATTGGCGAATTTTTCAATCTCGGGCTTGGACTCATGAACATACGAGATGTTTTTATTTTTCACCCGCATTTTTGAAACGATCCCGCATGGATCATAGTGCCATGGGAAACTCATAAAGAATTTAATTTCTTTAAACATTCTGTCAGCTTCTTCCCCGGTGCCTCAACTGTTGCAGATGAAGGAGCCAATATGCCCCTTGATTCGAAGCTGCTGTTTTTTCTTCAAAGATACGAAATGCATATCATTTGAATTCATGATCTGCCTTATGTATTCTAAAGAAAAGATTCTTACCGACACATATTTGGGCATCTTGTAGGGCACCAAATCGCACCCGAATACTCTGATCTCGGTGTGGTTTTGATATAGGTACCAATCCCCGGTCTTCGCGTTGTCCAAGAGATGCAGAATTCTCTGGACTTCGTCATTTATTCATGGCTCGGGCCTGCTGCTCAACATGCTTACCACAGGGTGGTAGAACAAATCGATGAATTCTTTGAAGCTGTATTCTGTGGAATTATGCTTCAACAAAGAGGTCCACGCTGTGACTGGCTGAGGCCTTCCATCTACATCCATTTTTTTCATAGAAAAACTAAATTTTTCTGCTTGATAGAAAAAAAACATGTAGGCCAATATAGACGAGTATCTGAACATGCCTTCCGTTCCAAAATTCACGAACTGTTCGTGAATATTGTCGGCCAAGAAGGTGCTAAAATCAAACTGTGTGGTGGGTTTTTCATCAGTGGAGAAAATGGATAGAAAACCCAGAATGGGCTCATCTACCCACTGGTCGAAATAGTACCCTAACAGAGCACAAAGGGAGGAAATGACCTGGTTTCCCTTGGTGGAGAACATGGACGACGGGTAAGGGGGATTTGTGGAAGGGAATTGAGTGGAGGTGGGAAGGAACAACTCAAATATTTGAGCTCTCTGGGAAAAAGTCATCTTCTGATACAACTCTATAAGGATTTCTAGGTTGAAAGGAGAAGCAGAATCAACACGGGGTATTTGCATCATTTGGTCTATGTCTTCGGGCGTGATGAAGAACAGGGTGTCTCTGGATGAGGAGACGATGACCCTCTGTTCGGGAATATAATGAGCTTGGCATTTAAGGGCTAATTCGGGAAAATGATGGATCCGGGGAAAAAGGTAAAGGGGTAAATTGGACTCCCATAGTCCAATTTCATCGCTCCGGTCGAGGAAAACCTCCCTGAACCATGATTGGAGGTCTGAGAAATTGAAATCGCATTGGGTATCTGCGATCAATCTGTCTTTATCGACCAATGGGATCTTGTCCAAGTCGACAGGAGGTGGGAGAAAATGATTCTCCTTTCCTTCTGCTGGTCTGGGATTTGGCGCCATCTCTGCAACTGTACTTGCAATAAACACGAAGTTAGTGGGGTCAACTGAATATGGATGAAAGCGATGGGATGTAATGGAGGATCAAGAGGTAAATTTTTCTGGTGCGATGGGTGAATAGTGAATGAAGGGGGAATAACGATAGTTTTATTTAAAACTGGGGTCGGTTGGGCGCGTGAGACAGGTCAGCAGGATAACGGGTATGCTATCTAGTAATAAATGGACAACAGGCCACTTGGGGGTGAGATGGTAGGTGACGGTGGCCAAAACATATGGACGGGTGACATGGCTGCTAGGGATTTGAGGTGAAAGTCGCAATAATGGGATGGTCATGAGTGAAAAGGGGTAAGGGAATGACAACAGTTATGGGATGGGACATAACTCGGGAGCAAGTGGAACAAGTGGAAGATGATGTCCATGAGTGATGGGGGCCGTTAGATAGCAGATGGGGATGGGACTTCGGGACCAATAGGCTGACGCCACGTATGACAAGGGGCCCACCAGAGGAAAATAACCATTCCGGAACCCCCCCCCCTTGGTTAAAATCAGATCATCAGGGGGGGTACAAAATCCAATTAGAGTTGTTGATCTACACGCTCGTTTCCTGGCCACAGATCTTAGCGCACCATTTATCACTCATTCCGGAACCCTGCCCCTTCCATTAAAGGAAGAACGGATGGGGGGGGGGTCTGAAATCCAATCTAGATCATTGATTTGAGCGCTCATCTCTGGGCCGTCCAGATGTGCGCAAGTCTTATTACCGATTCCGGACCCCCCCGGTTAAAAGCAGAATGGTCGGGGGGGTCCGGAATGCTCTGAGCACCGTAGATCTGGGTGCCTCGATCAAAACTGTCGAAATGTGCAGGAAGCATAAACTGGGGCGCGGAGAACACATGCGCTGGGAAAACTTAGGATAAAAGCATTTTTATGTGTTTTCCCAAATTTCTCACATAGACACCACCAAGGGGCTTCGAACAAACTATCTTTGAGGCTTTTGAGACATGGTGCGACATTTTTACATCAAGCTGGTTTTATTAGGATGAAGCAACAGTGACACTAACCTATKTTCTAACCTAATTTCCTATGACAGTTAACCCAGATTAAACTATTGGGTTAAKAAATTACTCTACCCTAGGGCTATCTGACCAGGATTAGACAGTCTGGCCAGATTTATTCACTAATCTAACCTAGACACTTTGGCTAAKATTAAACAGTTTAGCCAAATTCATTCACTACCCTATCAACATCAAATTTAAAAGAACTTGGCCATGCTTGAACGGTATGGACCAAGCTACCATTATTGCTTGGGGTTTTTATTTCAATTCTTTTATGCCCTCTTTTTCTTTTCTTTTTCCTTTTTTCTTTTCCTTTTCTTTTTTCTTTTTTCTTTTTCTTTTCTTTTCTTTTTCTTTTTCTTTGCAGAATAAAAAATCATTTGTCAACAAAAACACTAGAGACAGATAATATCCCAGTCACTAGTTGATTCCCATAACTTATGGGGTGATAACAAATTATATGAAGGGTAACACAAACAAGTCTACATACATTCTTTCACGACCACCCATATCCAATATTACAAATTTGGGAATTCTTATGCACATGCAACCTTTTACCCATGATGCATACAAAAAGGCATACACAAAATATGAGAACTTCAAGGAGTTGTTTCAACAACTACATGGCCAAATTCATATAGAATAAGGTGATCGCAAGGTTGATTATCATTTCCAAAATGGTTTACTCTACAAGCTCGACAAGCTCTGTGTTCATAAAGGTGAAATATTGTAGCTTATCATAGAGGCTCACACCTCCAAGGTTGTAGGAAATTTTGGTGTTGGGAAGATAGTTGCTAACTCACAGAGGTATGTGTATTGGCCCAAAATGCAAGAATATGTAGCATGGTATATTAGAGGATGTATAATTTGTTGTACCAATAGGCCCAACAATAGGAAGCAAGGTCTATACCATCCCTTAATTGTACTGATTCAACCTTGGTAAATAGTTTCCATGGATTTTTTGGGACGTTTACCAACCACACATAAGGGACATGAATATGAATTTGTTGTCGTTGATAGGTTCAAAAAACTGTGCATTGTCATGCCTTGTAAAAAGACTATCAAGGGATAAGAAACAACAAATTTATTCTTTGAATAGGTGTGGGTGCACTTTTGTATAGCAAGGAGAATCATATTAGATAGGGATACTGTATTTATCAATGCATTTTGGATTACATTGTGGGATAATAAGGGCACTAAGTTGAATAGGTATACAACATTCCATCCATAGACAGATCGACAGACAAAAGTAGTCAAAATGAATTTGGTGCAGCTTTTTAAGGGTTACAATCATAAGCATATGAAGACTTGGGACACAAATTTGATCTATATAAAACACTCTTATAACAAATTAGGCCACACTTCTACTAGTAAGTCACCGTTCAAATCTTTATTTGGGTATTTTTCACCTTCACCCTTAGATGTTGTATATGAACAACAAGGAGGAGTGAGGGAGGACCTAATAGAAGATGCATTAAAATCATTGAAAATTGTTGAGAATATCAGGAAGATCCATTTGGAAGTACAAGAAACATTGAAGAAGTCACGAGAGAATTTCAAGGCTAGGGATGACCAACATAGGACAAAGAGAACATTTAGAGTGTGAGACAGAGTATGGTTCCAATGGAATACGGAAAGGCTACGAGGTCCTAGTAAGAATATCAAGGATCTATAGTATGATGCTTTTGAGGTATTGGAAGAGGTGGTAGATAACATCTACAGACTCATTCTACCCCCATACATGCACATTTACTTAGTAGTGAATGTGGATAATCACAAACTCTATGAGCCTTCCTCGTTGGATCAAGTGGGGGAGTAGGTCCTACCTTCCATAGAGTAATTAGGACCAGATGGTTAGGTAGATTTGGAAAAGAACAAAATTTTGTACAAGTGGTCCAGAACTACAAGAAAGGGGTAGCATGACCTTTGGAATATTGAGTTTAAAGGACAACTTCCAGGAAAAGCAAAGTGGTAATCTAGGGAGAAGGTAAAGGAAAAATTTCCTCACCTCATTTAGTAAATATTTTGGGGACCGAAATCCTCCCTAAATGGGGAGGTATGATCCTTATTGGATCATTATATTATTTTTCATATATATTGATCCTTTCATAGTAAAAAAATTGAAGGAATTAGCTTGGAGGGCCATTTTAGTGGAAGGTCCTAGTTTGGAAAATTAGGGTCCAGACCCTTTCGAGGCTATTTTTAGGAATAAAACAACATTTTTGGGGATTTCCTAGGATATATTGGACCCTTTGATGCTATTATACACATCGAGATATTTCTAACGGTGCAAAAATCATGTCAATCAAAGCTCATATGCAATAGTTCCGCCTCTCACAAGTTGGCCTACCGTGTTGACCACCATGGTACGAGAGGATGCCATGTCATCCATTGTTACTCATGCAATAGGGCTAGCCACGTATGTAATTTAAATAAAATTCTAGAAGTTCCAAAACCCTATCACAATTGAGGGTTGAGGAAGTCAAAATCCTACCACTAGATGGCTATCGGGCTATGTTAAATGTCGATCCACTAGGAGGAGAATGGGTTCCATTCTTTTGCATTGTATATTGTTCCATAGATGAGAATAACATATGGGAGTGGTATTCTCTAAGAATAATAGAGGAGTATAGATTATGCAGCATCCATATATGCTACAAGTCAAAGACAACTCCATGGAGAGTTCCTCTTTCTTTGTACTTGCATTTCTATACTAGAGAAAAGAGAGTAGGGAAAGCTCACCTTCTAGGAAGGTTTTATCCCATATTGGGGTTCCTAGGTCATATATTGTGTTATTTTTTGGATGGTGTGATTGTATTTTATCATTATAAATTTTCCTCGTTTTATCTATTTCATGCATAAGTAGAAAATCAATGACTAAATATTCTAAATATCTAAAGGAAAAATAACCTGCATAGTAAAGATTTCAGTATTTTTATTAGATATGTTGTGACAAACTGTTCCAGTGGAATATCCATGAAAATTTACAGATCATCCATCGACTTGTGACAACCAAAACTTACCATTTTCCCCATATCTATATACTTCTATGCCGAATATTTGTTTTGTTTCTCCTCTATCCTTCATCTGAAACATCCTAACCAACTAAGCCTCTAAACTACTGAATTCAACCATGCTTTTCTTGCAAAAAGAATGTCATCAACATAACACAAAGACAATTAATATTCCATAATAACAATGATCATACTCATTAATAAAATTTGGCTCACCATTAAGGAATCACACATCTTGTACCATTGCCTAGTTACCTTAGATCATACAATGACTCCCTGGATTTGAAAATAAATCTTCCTTTGTGATCCTGAACAACTGTTTATTGTTCCATGTACATATCTCTACTAATGATTATTTTGTGAACAGTAGGATCCCATAATATACATCCCTTATCTCCATCACTATAACCAACAAATATATAGCCAATCTATCCAAGTGAGCCTTCACCTCTCATCTCCAGGATGAAGGCTTCATTAAATGCAATCCATGGGATTTAAAACCATGAGCTACCAAAACATAATGTTCCTTAAACCACAAATCTTGACCTAAGTTCCCCCCACTTTAAAATTTACTTGGGTTTTCCCATGGGCCACGACCAATTTGGCCAAACTTCCATAAAAAAAGGGTATATGGGAATACTGCATGCCCCCCCCTATCACCAAGGTCTATGTTAGGTATGTGTTATATTCTTTGAAAAATTGATCCCATGTACTGTATATTGATATGGGAGAAAAGGGGGTTTTGGGGGTTCTTAGCACCCGTTAGCTGGGAGGGTTGTGGGGGTTGAGGGGTAGGAGCCCCTAAGAAAAATATTTTGGTCCATTTTTGGTAGTTTTTTGCGTCTATTTTTTGGCACATGGTTTTTGTCAATGGTTTTATAATTCTAGTTAAGGAATTAGAGTTATTGAATAAGATGGGTCAATGGATTAGGGGTTTGGGTGTTACATGATCCTCTATGTATATTGTATTGTAAATAATGAAATAAATAATGAATAGAATATTAGAGGTGTGGCTCTAAACAGGTTGTTGTTTTTCTTGGTTTCGGTTTCTAGGGTAAAAATGTCTGTGTAATGTGTGTGCACCATTGTATCATTTTTGTTTTATTAAGAATCTATTTACAATAATTATTTGTACAAGGTTAAATCTACATTTGGTATCAAAGAAATTATTGGCTTCAGGGGGATGCCTTTATGGATAAGGGTTTGGCTCGGGTCTGTAATAAGCCTTGTTATAGTGGGAGATCTGTGGTATTGATTCTTTAGGTGAAAAGAAATGGTGAGAAGTTAAAAAATAGATATCGAGAAATTTAATGGCCAAAGTTTTGAGTTGTGGAAGCTCAAGATGGAAGATCTATTGGTAGACAAATATCATTGGATTGTGATGGATCCAGGTACAACATCTACAAGAACGTCAGCAGAAGACTGGAAAAATTTCGATAAGAAGGCAAAGAGGACAATCTAGTTATGTCTCTTAGATTCAATATTTCTAAATGTGTTAGGGAAAGCTACAATCAAAGAATTATGGAATAAGTTAGGTATGTTGTATCAGTCTAAGTCCCCGATAAATAAATTGTTCTTGCGAAAGAAGTTGTATAACCTTAGGATTAAAGATGGATACTTGGTGACAAAGCATATGAACACCTCCAATACCGTGCTAAGTAAGTTATTATCTATTGATATTGGAATTTCAGATGAAGATAAGTGTATTAGTTTATTTTTCTCTTTAATAGACTCGTGGGATAGTTTGGTTGGGGCCATAGGTAGTAATACAACTACTTTAAGTTTTGATGATGTGGTTTCATCCATGTTGGAGGAGATGAGATGGAAGAACATGGAAGGACAGAGCATATATGCATTATTTGCTAGAGGACGCTCCCAGGAAAGAAATAGATATAGGTCCTCAAGTGGGAGATCTAAATCTAAGGGTAGATATAAATATCCCCAAAAGTTTGTAAAGGTATGTTAAGAACCAAATATCAATATAGCATAGAAAAACCTCAGAAAAAGTACTCAACGCCTTGAAAAAGAGATAATTTCAGATAACAAGCCTATTCAAGGGGGAAACCTCCTTTTACCCCACTTAAATGTTCAAGTAAAAGATAATTCAAAATGAAAATGTCTCCTTGGTATATATAGGAGACTAGGAGGTATAATTACAACTAATGGCCTAAAGTTGACATAAATAAAATAACATTACTAATATAATATGCCCCAATTAAGGGGTAATGACCACATAAATAAAATAACATTACACATAATATGTTCCAATTAAGGGGTAATGAGCCAATAATAGGCCTTAACATGCCCCCTCCCTTGAGACAATTGTTCTCTGCAATGCTTGAGTAACTCGATGTTTCTCAGCATGAAAAAGACTAATCTTCCCAAGTGGAATCTTCAAATGGGTTTCCTCCATTTAATGAGATACTCGAATTGATCTATTCCTCACCAAATAATTTTATGTCGATGGCTTCGTGCCCAATGTGATTTTCCTTCCTCGTCAATTCCTAGAAATATAGTTTGAACTGGGATCTGTTGCCTATAACCTTCTTTTAAGCATGAAACATGGAAAACCAGGTACTGAAGATGCAAAGTAACCCAATTTGTATGCCATAGTACCAATCTTTTGCAACCCCTTATAAGGGCCATAGTACTTTGGTGATAATTTTATTATCCTTCTTGGCTTCCTTGAGGGACATCCGCTTGTATGGTTGTAGTCTTAAAACACCCAATCCCCTACTTCCAAAACTTCTTTCACTACAATGTTGATCTACTTGTTGTTTCATGTAATTTTGTGCCATGGTCAAGTTGTCCTTTAAGATTTGGAGAACTTGTTGTTGATTCTCATGTGATATTCTCACCGCTGAACCTTAGATTTTTCTTTAGAGAAGAAGTGATGGAAGGAGGGTGGTATCCATAAAGTGCCATAAATGGTGTCATTTTGTTGCAAGATGAAAGGAAGTGTTATACCATCATCTCCGCCAAGGGTAACCATTTGAACCTTTGTAAGTATTTATCGTAGACAAAGCAATGGAAGGTAGCCTTCCAAACATTTATGTGTTCACTATCTCAGCTTTGTCCATCGACAGATGATAGGATGAGCTATGAGCCAATTGAGTACCTAAACAATTAGAAAATAATTTCATCCAAAATGTCTAGTGAAGATGGACTGGCTACCTACAATAATATTTGGGTTGCTATGTATCTTTTGAACTGCCTCCATGAATGCTGTGGAAACTGTATCAGCTTTGAAGGGATGAGAGAGTGCACAAAGTGTGCTGCATTTCTGTCACCATCAACAATCAAATTAAGGATGACACTTTTTCCTTTAGAATTTGGTAACCCCTATGATGAAATCCATGGAACCCTCCCAAAGTGTTGACTTGGGATGATAATGGTTGTAAAATACATGGGGTCGTAATTGTTTCCACCTTATTTTATTGGAAACCAAACATTCTACCACAAACCTTTGAACATCAGCTTAAGGCCATTCCAAAAAATCCCTCTCGACTCTATGGTAGGCTGTAACTCGAAATGCTCTCCTACCTGAGAGGTTTGGTAATTCCAATAGTACCTTTTGTTTGAAAGGAGTTCTACATAAATATAAGCTTATATTTGTGTACCATAGTGAATCATTTTTCCATGTATATGTATCCGATGCACTGGAATCTCAATAAGAACCTTTGGAATGAGAGTCCACACTTTTCATCATTTTTCAATTCATCCCTTTCTTCTATTTATCCAACCTGATGATCGAGATAGCATAGAGAAAGGCCCCAATGGCCTCATCCTTTTCTTGAGAGTGCATCTACCACAACATTTTGCTTCCCCATTTTTATAAGTAGAGGATTTCAAAAATCATAACCCAACATCTTGGTTACCCATTTTGTTGTTCTTCAAGATATTCTTTGTTCCAAGTTAGGCATGATGATCATGATCTGTTTTGACCTTAAAATGCCTACCTATTAGTGCGACGCCATTTTCCAATGCATGTAGTATTAAGCATCATTTCCTTCTCATAAATGGGTTTGTGTAAGTCCTTTCTTGGAGTGGTTGACTTTCAAAGCTAGGGGCCTTCCTTCTTGCATTAGGATCTGCACCAATTCCATTTCCCGAGGCATCACATTCCACATGTCTGAGCCATATTTCTTCACCACCCCTAGTTGTTCAAAAGCTTTGGTTTCCTCCGGAGTCCATGAAATGCATCCTTCTTAGTTAGTATGTCAGCAAGGTGCCTATTCTTCCATAGTTCCGAACAAATCCTATGTAGTAACCTGTTAAACCCAAAATCCTCTAAGATTATTCAATGTTTTGGGAATTGGCCACCCATCATGGCCTTAATCTTGTTATAGGTTCTACCTTGACACCTTCATGAGATACAATATGACCCAAATAATCTACCCCTACCTGTTAGCCATTTGGATGGTTTGGCATATAGTTGTTGCTCCTTTTAGTAGTTGTAGCACCTTTGTCAACATGTTGCACATGATCCCTCCCAAGACTTGCTATAGATCAAGACATCATCAAAAATACTAACACAAATTTTGAAGGAATGAAATGGAATTCATCAACCCTTGAATGTGGAAGGTGCATTTGTAAGGCCAAAAGGCATGACCAAAAATTCATAATGGCCTTCATGAGTTCTAATGTTGTTTTTGGATATCTTCTTCCTTCATTCTGATCCTAAGATACTCTAACAAAGATCCAATTTTGTGAAATAGATTGCTCCATGTAGTTCATCTAACAATTCATCAATGACTGTGAATGGGAAGCTTATCTTTAATAGTAGATCTTGTTGAGCTCTATAATCTAGACACATAGTACCATGAGTTATCTTTCTTGAATACCATTACCATTGGTGTAGAGTGGGAAGAACTTGGCTAGGTCTAATAAATGCCGTACTTCTTAACATTTTTAACCGTATACCAATTTCACTCTTTCCTCACGTATGGTATCTATATATGTCCCGATGTTATTAGGAACACTCCTAGGAATTAGTGAATTTCATGATCATGGATTTGAGTGGCAGACCCTTTAGAATATATTCCAACACTTTGGAATGCTTATCAATGATCCTTGAGATTCCTTTGAGGAATAGATGGCTTAGATGTTCGAACATTCCAGTGAGCATAGTTGTGCAATAACACCTGATGCCCCTTTTTCAATAATTTTTTCATGCCATTAGAGTTTATCACCTTATCGTGTTTCCCTATGATACCTCTTAAATAACTCAATTTCTTTTCCTTCAACTGTTCTTAAGGTGCTATTGAAAATGTCACTCCCTTTTCCTAATGATTGTAAATCCATTGGATTCTCTAGTACAACATCCTAACCAATCTAATGGGTATAACAATCATTGGACTATTCAATACATATTCCCCCATAGTAGGGATTGATATTATTGCATTTTCTCTCGAGAAATTGATAGTTCCTCCATCTAAAAACATTACTTGAAACTCAAGGCTTAGATATATGCCACTGAGCTTTGGCTAATTTTATAGTGAATGAAATTATGAGTACTACCTAACTCAATTAGGACTATTACCTTTTTCTTTTTGATGTATCCTCTCGATCTTGAGGGTTTGAGGAGGATAATTCCAGCCAATGCATTACATGACATTATGGGAGTCAACTCTTCAAAATGAAATTGCTTCTACGTTTTCATATCTTGAGATGGTTCTTGTTCTTATATTCTTCCTCTTCTTACAATCTATGTAGAATAATTTCTTCTCAGCCCACTTATGTCCCTCATCGTACTTTGCTTTTCACACCAAAAGCATAAACCTTTTCTTTTCTTTCCTCCACCCTAGCAGGTGTCAACCTTGTAGTTGAGGTGTTTTTAGAAGAAGGAGCATTGTTCTCTCACGATGTTAGGATTATCCTTCTAGTAGCCATAGCCATATTTTTACTTTCAACATTTTTGTTACACCTTTTAAATGCATTCTCCAATGATTTGGGTTCCCATAGGTGAACCTCATGTTGAATGCTATCCTTTTAAAGTTCCTATGATTACATCAATCAAGTGCTCACCGAATACTCTCCATACCTTACATCAATCTTTGGAGTTCTCAATTTGCTCGGTAACTCAACCCTTTTGTTTGAGATTTATCAATTGCCTAAAAAAGGTATTGCTCCTTGAATCCTCACAGTGTGCTATCATTTCTCCCATAAAAATTGTCCAAGTGACTTGAAAGGATTTTATGGTGATACAAAAGCCATCAATACCATACAAATTGATTAGGTTCTAAATATAAAGAAGCACTGACTTTGTGCATGTGGCACATTATGTAGATCAAAAAATTTCTCCATCCTCAAGTGGCATACATGTGATTGGGTCTTTGCCATCAAAATTCCTCATATCGCATCTTAGGAACGTGGCTGGTATTCAACCCAAAGCTGAGTTTCTCCATTCTGATTCACCTTCCTTGTGTCTCCCTACTATGAATTTCATGGGATGCATTTTCACTTCGTGTGTTTTATCCGCTATGAAAATTTTCAATACTTCCATGATCTCCTCTTTTAAACCATCCATCTTTGCCTCCAACTTAGCTTCCATCTCTTGTAGTTCATCTTTTGTTACTATCTTATTTTGTAAATCATTTATGTCCCTACGCATTTCTTCACCTTCATCAAGAGTCCAAGTAGGATTGTTTGCAGGCTTATTTGGTGTAGAAGTTCCCTTTTTGGGTGGCATGTTGGCCAAGTATCACTTTTGAACCTTGATTTTGAGGTGGTTCTGCTAGACAATCTTTCTTCTATTTTATCTCCCAAGTTTTGTCCCTTCTAGGTATGAAACTTTCTTTTATGTAGTTCTATGATCTTTCTTCTCTGCAATTCCATAGGTCTGATCAAAATTGGATGTGCCAAGTGGAATTTACTGTAACTTCCCCACAATTTTCTGATTTTTGTCCTTTCTAGGAGATCTCACTTATATAGCATGCCCCACACAAAAAAATTGATATCAAATTCTGAAACTCATACCAGAAATACTATAGACTATCCACGATCAACTGAAACCAGTCCCACTCAATTTGGATACTCTAGGAAGAAGTTATGATTGTTTTACCTGGAACACCTTCTTGAGACTTGTCAATAGGACTAGTCAGATACCCTATCTTACATAGGGTGTATCTAAAAATTTAGGATGAACCAAAAGCTGAAATGGTTACCACAGATACCTTACTAATTTCTGTGAATAGCCTCTAGATTTCAGGGTCTAAAAAGTTATAGAAAATTTGTTATAGCGAAAATTCCGCCATGACTCAGTTCATGATGATTCCATAACCCTATATTGTATATGATGTATCTCTGAAAGTATAAGGCTTCAGGAGATGAAATTTGAACCCAACGTACCTTGATCCTTCTACTAAATATTCTCCAAGACATTCCTTCTAAAACGTTGTAGAAAAAAATTTATAGAGAAAATTCCAAGGTGTCTTAGATGTAGCAATGAAACCTTAAGACCTTGAGCTCTGATACCATATGTTAAGAACCAAATATCAATATAGCATAGAAAAACCTCAGAAAAAGTACTCAACGCCTTGAAAATGAGACAATTTTAGATAATAAGCCTCTTCGAGGGGGCAACCTCCTTTTACCCCACTTAAATGTTCAAGTACAAGATAATTCAAAATGAAAATGTCTCC
>SNQJ01S0140059.1:12116-25118 GCA_010110895.2 Picea sitchensis | reverse complement strand
TTTTGAATCATGTTGTACTTGAACATTTAAGTGGGGTAAAAGGAGGTTGCCCCCTCAAAGAGGCTTATTATCTGAAATTATCTCTTTTTCAAGGCGTTGAGTACTTTTTCTGAGGTTTTTCTATGCTATATTGATATTTGGTTATTAACAATGTTGTTGTTCCAGTTTCATGTTGTTGTTGATGATGATGATACTCCAACTCCATGGTGTAAAGGATGATGATATTGATGATGAGAAAAAACTTCTGATGATTTATAGATGTATTAGTCAGTGTTCCAGATGTTGATGATGATGCTTCCCTCTCCTTCTCTTGATGATGTTGTAATGATTCATGTTAGTAAAATACCCTTCTCATTGAGGGGGAGTGTTGAAATATTGTAACTTCTAAGAATATTCTAATTATATTTGAGTTATTATTTTATAGATCAAATCCCCTTTTGCAGATTGATCAAGTCGAGTATTGTATAAGATCAACTCCCCTTTTGTGAATTGGTCAAATTGTATTTGTATAGTGGTATTTGAAAGGTCGGACCCTAGTAATTATAAAGTCATTTTAGCCACTTCTAGGAGAATTCGGCTCAACCAAGTGAAGAGACACAACCCTAGCACCATCTCACACTTGTATTCATATGTGAGGTTGGTGTCTCATTTGAACACACTCAATCACTCATCTAGTGCACATATCTTGAAGGCAGTTACAGTTGCAGGAGGAAGGATAAGAGAGGCACATGCTCAGTCTTGGTCTGTCTTTGGTGTTTTAGTCTTAGTCTTGGCATTGCATTGGAAATCTATTATTGAGGAAATTTATGTTGGGTTTTCTCCCCCATGAGGGTTTCCTAGGATAAAATGTTGTGTACCTTTTGATTGTGTTTCTTTCAATGATCCTCTTTATACTGTTGTTTTGGAAATGAATTGAATGATCATGTAATTTGGAAATAACCTAATAACAATAGTAAAAACTTAACATAATTTAGGTTTGTTGGCCCTTAAATCGATGAAAGAACACTTTGGAACTACCATATCGTTAAATTTGGTCTAGAAATTTCCAAGATTAGAAACACATCGAATCTCATCTAGTGTCGCTTCCAAATTATTCATTGGTCTATAAAGGGATCCAATAGAGAAAAAATTGGATATCTCTGACAACAAGTTCAAAGTGCACTTGACCTTATGTCTGTGAATATTATTTTGTGGTAGTTTTCCATCCTTGAGTTCTTTCCATGGAAAACATAAGTGAAGACCATTGAAGCATCATGTTGTTGTTGTTGTGTGTGTGTGTGTGTGTGTGTGTGTGTGTGTGTATTACACTAATATTAATATGTCCAGATGTTTCAAATATAAATTTGTATTAAAATGTGCCTAGATGTTGCACAGGAAGTGTCATCTCCATGAAAGAGCCTTGTGAGTGTAACCATTGAGCCAACAAATTAGTACTAATAAAACGATTTTGAACAAGTTAAAAGTAGACATAGAGTTTGAAGGAAGGGGGAGTTATGAGTAGCAACAACATGGGATAAAAAATTTGATTTACAATAGACACATGTATAAATATCCACTCAAGAGGTCAAGGTAAACGTCACATAAGAAAACCATTTTACATCACCTTGTTAACCAATAGAGGAAGAATAAAGAAATATCTTAATGTGAAAACCTTTGTATCTTCGAGTTTTGGTATTTAATACTTGGAGTTTACTTACCCTGAAAGTGTTTTCCCTAGTTCAAATCTCTTTGCAGTTTGGGGGAGATTCATTGTATTTTGTTATTATAAACTTTTTTTTATTAGTTGAATTTCCACACAACACTATGTACTTTGTAGTAGAGTTTCCTATTAGAGTTTTATTCTTTTCTCTGAGTTTATTGGTTGCATAAAATTTCACTTAGATAAATGGCACACCATTGCGAAATCCATCTAACACATGGAAAAATTTCATAGATCTAGGTTGAACTATTGAAAGTTTGAATAATTGAAAGTGGTATCGTTCTAATGTCTAGATCAAATCTGTGAAAGTATGAATCATGAATTTAGGAAGTTAAATGTTTCTAGTCATTTTTGATATTATTTAATGTTCCATTGTCAATACAAATGCACGTACACACAAGTTCCACAATTATAACAAATACATCAAGTACAATTCAAATATTTGTTTCCTTTTCCAAGTAGAGATTCAAATACAAGTATAATTGATACAAGTATTCAAATATGAGTATTTTGTTTTTGAAAAAAAATGAATCTTATATTATAATTACAAAAAATTACATAAGTACTATACAAGGCTTTGTTTCATCCTCCAAGTAGAGATTCAAATACACATATTGTGATTTTCTACACACAAATGCAGTAAAGGATAAATGTAAGAACAAGAGAGAATTGATTGATGCAATGTATCTTTACATAGGAGGGAACAATCAATGTATCTTTACATAGGATGGAAGATGAGTAGTTACATAAGTCTTGAATACCTAATTCTTTAATGAATTTATGAATTACCTCTTGATTACATCACTTTATTATAAATATCCTATCTAATACTTTATTACCTATTTATGACCATTATATATAACACTGTCTCATAATGTTTATATTGCATTGCTTAAATACAGAAAACAAATCATCGGGCAAGCAACATGTTTACAACCCACTCCAAAATAAGGTCTCCAATTAGTGTCAAGAGGTGAATTATATTTGCAAAGGTTGATGAAGTACAAATCACGCCATCATCCTTATATCTAGTTGTTAAGTCACCAGTCAAATGAGAACTAATTCTTGTTGAATAGTCATCCTTTCCACCATCGACATAGAACTTTCCTTACTCACCAAAATCACCTCCACCACATCTTGGCAGTTCAACATATGGAATTTTTTCTTTTATTTCTCTGAGGAAACACCATTTCATTTTGATGCATCATCTTCACCCTCCTTGAGGGTCTTCCTCCCTTCATAAAACTCAATAGATAAGGAATAATGAATTTGTTTCTTTCTTTCTCGTTTCCCTTGATGCTTTGTTATAACCTTCAAATTCTCTCCATTGTCCACTAGTCGAAACAAATCATGTTCTTCCACACCCATAGAAATCATTTTTTCCCTCTTTTTGTCAACAATAAAACATCAATTATTACTAAATACAACATCTAAGTGTGTTCTATGCTTCATAATCCAACTAATGGAAATCAATTTTTTTTACAAACCAAAGATATAGTAGACATCCCTAACTAGAAACCTCTTACCTCTCATATGAAGTTACACACTTTCCTTGCTTTCAACTCCATGATATTCCTCATCACTCAAGACAATAGAATCATGGTCAAATTTGTCCTCAACAAAATCAATATACCACTCTTTTAGATTAGACAAATGATGTGACACACCTAAATTGAAATTGTAATTCCCTGTAATTGATAATAAATAATAAATATTAGATGAATAACATAATAAATGGATTTAAATAATAATCGATGATAACAATTTAAGAAAACAATAAATAAAGTAATAAATAATAATAGCATGATAATAATAACTAATAGTCAACTAATATATTAGAAGGGAAATATGGAAAAATAAATAGAACTTACTAATTGGAACTAATGAAAAATCTAAATCAAGAAAAAATAATTAAACTATATGATCACAAGTGAACTCTGGACATGAATCATTTTCCATGGATGGATTCTATTTAATGAACGAGGAGAAAAGAGTAGGGGATCTTTGGGGGCTGGGGGAAATCTTAAGAATAAGGGATCAGAGGCTAACATAGGAGGTTGATTGAGGGCTTGGTGGGCTCTCAGTTGTGTTGGTTGAGACATTGGTTGGGAGGAGATTCATCCCCCACACTTTATTGCAACCGATTGGATCAAAGATTGGAGTGCAAATATTCTCCCTTCTCTAAATTTTTAAGTGGGTTGATCTCTATAATTTTCAGGTAATATTATCGCCACTCACTCCTTGTGGATTATGAAATTAAAATTAATCTATCTTTATTTTATCACTTAATGGTTGCAAATGAACGTGTTTAATTTATGCAAGTTAGATTAAACTGCATGCAATTACAATATGTCATCACATCATGAAATACTATCATAAGAAATATAACATTAACATATCTTTATCAAATATGTATCATTACACAAACATAATAAATGGAACCACATGTTAACATAACATCATGGCAACCATAGTATCGATGATCCTTTGTAGAGTTAGCTTGGGTTGACAGACTTAACCAAGGAGATCCATGTATTAGATTGATATTTTGATGATATTTATTACATTAAATATAATAATTGGTATTCACTATTTATTTATGCATTCTAATGAATTTGATTTTGTAGATGAATCATGATAAGAATGTTCATGATGTTTTATTGTTCTACATGTGATATGTTTTGAGATCATAATCATACTAATGATGTTATGTGATGATGTTATGCGATGATGTTATGTTAACATGTGGTTCCATTTATTATGTTGATGTAATGCTACATCTTTGATAAATATGTGTTGAGGTTATATTTCTTATGATAGTATTTCATGACGTAATGACATATTGTAATTGCATGCAAGTTTTATAATGACATGGGTGAACATGCAGTGCCTTACTATCTAGGATGTTGTGATGGCAACAATGTTATGCTCTCATGATGACACACAACAATTATCATGTGGATTCTTTCTGATGAGATGGTGATGTTATGATTATAACTAAAGCATCAGTTGCATGTTGTGAGGTGGTGACTCATAGAAAATCTACTAGTGGGTCGAGAGGGCCAGTACATTCAATGATATTGTGGGAGCCCATACCTATGAAGGAGAATATCTACAAATTAACACCTTATGATATGGGGAAAAAATCAATCAACCCCCTATGCCAGCAGGTTCAATTTCCTTGTATAATTCTTGATAGGACATGAGACCATTTTAAGAAACCTAGAGTGTTAGATATTGGAATTGTCATGCCGAAGTTCAGAGGAAGGGATAGAGTTGTGTGATTTGACTTTGATATCTGAGGATGAGTTCCTAGTAGGATTTCTGGAGGAATTTTAGGTCAGCCTTTTGAGATGCCTGGGGTATGTGAGTAGTGTATCAAACTAGATACCTACTTGGGAAGATGAGGTCTCAAACCTTAGGGTCCCGGTTAGACCGATAGGCTTTAAGCCTAGTAACAAAAGTTGGGAAGAGGACTAGAGACTACATGGAATTTTGATGTCTGTTGTGATCAGTTGGGTGGCTCTTATACTAGTTACAACAGAGGGTGGTGTGGAAGATACAAAAAAGAAATTCCCTACAAGAAACATAATTAAAATTAATTTCGAGAAAAACTTCCTTGAAGAGGGAAAGTATGTAATTCCCCATAATTAATAATAAATAATAAATACTAGAGGAATAAAATAATAAAAGGTTTTAAAATAATAATAGGTGGTGACAATTTAAGAAAATAAGAAATAATAATAGCATGATAATAATAACTATAGTCAACTAATATATTAGAAGGGAAAGAGGTAAAAAGAAAGAGAACTTAATGATTGGAATTGATGGAAAATATAAATCAAGAAAACGTTAAAAAAATTGTATGATGACAAGTGGAACTTGTTATCGCACAATTTGTACTTGTCCAAAAGGGAAAGGAAAGTGGATGATAAATTGGCGTAACATGAGGTTGTCCTATCATTGGCACCTAAATAAGACACCTCTTTCTCTTTAGGGATGAAATCCTAGGGGAGACGTCCCCGGTGACCTAGGGGTTTGAGAAGGCAAAGGTAAAGGTATCAAGAAAAGTTGTCCCCTCTCACAAGTCACACTGATCAGAAAGTCCCAAAGGTTTAACAATGTGAAGCAAAGATATGCTTAAGTGTACCTGCCCAGAACAAGACAACAAGAAAAAAAATATTTTTGCAAGTAACAATTGATGTTAGTTCTTCATAAAACCTTGGACTTTTCAATGAAAGCAATAAGTTGATATAAGATGAAGAAAACATAAATTTATAACAACAATAAATATATTATGAAAGATTCACAAGTTATGCCTTAAACAAGCTTCAAAATGACTCAAAATGGTAACCTAATAACAACAATATGCTAGCACTTGTCAGAAGCTAATAAGGCAATGTAAAAATCAACTTTAATAATTGCTTTTAAGAGATTTTACTGCTACAATATATGGCTGTAGATTACTTTTGTAACAGCAGCAAGTATGTTAGTAAATTAGTCTAATCTAGGGTTAAGAATAATTAGTAAATAGCTTGAGGTAAAAGGTTTGGGGTTTGTTTTGATCAATCAACCAAGTATGAGGCAATAACTAATGTCTTTAGGGCTAATGGAGTCACTTTTTGCAGAAGAAATCTTGAAGGAAATAAATGAT
This sequence comes from Picea sitchensis, assembly GCA_010110895.2. Lineage (NCBI taxonomy): Eukaryota > Viridiplantae > Streptophyta > Pinopsida > Pinales > Pinaceae > Picea > Picea sitchensis. The sequence continues at coordinate 18,765 of SNQJ01S0140059.1, read as the reverse complement.
AATGTGTGAACTAGAAACAAGAGGGAAAATGATAACCCAAGGCCTCAATCACCAGACCCTAAAAGGAAAACGACTACTAGGAAGTAGGTAACCCTAGGCCCTAGAAGTTTTCCTTCTTCTTTAGTTCAATATTAAGATAGATAAAGTCTTGATGAAGAAAATGATGTTAGAGTGATACAATGGTAGGGCCCTAGTTGAAGACTTTCCACCAAGAAAATGCCAAAAAACACCAAGATAAGCCTCCTCCAAGAGTTGTGCACCACTTAATTTCAGCCAATAATCCTTAAAGAGGCCGAATTTCAGACCTCACTTGTGTGAGTCAAAGAATGATGAAAAATACAAGGGATTAATCCCTTATTTATACAATCCAAATGACCTTTAATTACAAAATTAGGTCAAAAAGGCCGACATGGCCAGTTACATCAAATATTTAGTTTTTTACATAAATTTGACAAATTAAACCCTAAAACATGCAAAAGAGGTGACGTCAGCCCTTTTAGGGTGACGTTGGGCCTCCTAGGTGAGATGTTGGCCTCCAAGAGCAAAACTTTAGGCCTTTCAAGGCCTTTGGATCATGCCACACGTGCCACTTGGCACACAAATGCCTCCATCAGGTCCATCTGATGTTGGGTGGCATCAAGCGTCACAGAGGTGACATCATGGGCCTTCCAAGGCCAACGTTCAAAGGGAAATGCAAGACCCCCTTAAGTCTAGTCTTGCCAAGCTATCTTTGATGGAATGTCCTCCTCTCTCTCCGGTGCAAGCCTCTGGTATATGTCTTCCCCTGGCTGGGGTCTCAACATCCATTTGTTGGGATTTTATCCCTATGGAGGTCCAAGCTAATAATCTCCCCATATGAACCTATCCATCGGGCGTGGTCCTGCAGAAACAAAAAGAATGCCCTCCATGGGATCATAAGTCACAGGGATCATAGAAATGTCAATCACATCTAATAATCAAGTTACCCAAACATGTGCATAAAACCCCCCTTTCCCAGACAAGTTATCAAAGACGTTATGTTATTCTACAAGCCAGGTTAGGAGAGGTTTCGAGGACATCCTATTGGGCCAATTCTCCTCTGGTGTGGGGTTTTTCCAGGTGAATACTAATCTAGGTCATGTAAGTGCATGAGATGGTGTGGGGGATGTTTGGGCAAGAGGTGTAGTGATGATAGGGAAATGTAGGGATTACATGTGGGTTCCTGTGAAGAGGGTGAGTTGCACCTTGTCATGGATGCAAATTTTTCCTAGCCCATTCAATGCCTTCTTACTTTTTATCTTATTTCTTTTTCTCTCAAGAGAATAGCTAGGGGACACTGCCCTGGTGTGGTGACCAGTGGTGATAGGGTTACCCACAAGCATTTCATGGAGATGAGAAGGTTGGCTCGTGATGAGACCCCCTTTCTCTTGGCTATGCCACCAAGAGACACTACCCTGGAGTGGTGACCAGAATAGTAGTGTCATATCGCTACATTCCCATGGACCTAATAGGATGGCTCGTGATGAGACCCCTTATCCACCAACTAGGTATTGAGTTTTATATTTTTACGGGTCCCCCTTTTTATTGCTAAGATTCAAACTTTTATTGCTCTCTCGGGGATCCCTGGGCTAAGAATCTCAAGGTTTGATCTTTTGGATTTTATCTTTTTCCAACTACTTTTACCCTCTGGTATTTTAGCCCCTTCTTCCCACAAGGAAAGGTACAACCCTTTACTAGCTTGGAAAACCCAATGACCGAACCAATGCAAGGGATAGATGAGAGGGAAGACGATGAAAAGTGATAAGTATGGTGGGAATAGATGATGACCTTTCATGAACCCACCCAGTGGAAACTCACTCCTAAGGGAACCAACTTGCTAGGGTATTCTATCATCCCCCTAGGTATGGACAAGTCAAAAGGCATAAAGTCCAAGACACGTCATGAAGAAAAAGATAATTAAATGCACATATTCAAATATTTTGAGAATCAGAGTGACACATACCATGATACCCGGACTCATTACCTCATGGAGAAAGACCCATTGCTACTTCAGAACCAGGCTGATGGGATGGATGTTGTTGTTGCTGAGAGTATGGAGGTGCTGAAGAAAAAGGATGGGTTCTCTAAGGCCAAGCTCAAGTCAATATGGCTCTTAGTACTCCATGTGTTACACCTGTGGGCCTCGAGACATAATCCTGAGTTATCCCTAGGATAGGGTATAACATCTGGCTCCAACTCGGGGACATGTGGTCACGGTAGAGTACATGAGAACCTCAACATCTATGGTATGACCTGTGACCTGCTAGATCTCGACAAAATTGATTAATAATAATTTGGGGTGGTGATATCACCCCTTTCTCATATATGATAAAATGAAATACAAGTAAGCAATCATATATACAAATGGAAATACAACTACTCTAGCATGATATGCAGATGGTATATACAATGAATGCAAATTCCTACCTAATTACCTCTACTTACATGTTGGTTGAATGCTAGGTGTAGTCAAATAGCTAGTGAAACCATCCTAGCAATGTCTCATAATACCTGCCTCTGTGATTCATCATAAACCAAAACAATTATAATTCAAGCACAAACATAACATGAGTTAGAGAATGTATTGTATCATCGGAAATCGTAAATTCTATCTCATGGAGGCGGGAGGGACAGACAAAATCATTCCAATTCACACCTTTAGGAAAGTTTTCAATCCATTTTAGAAAGGGATCATGAAAAATCAAAGGTTCAATAGATCGAATCAAAGAGTCTGAAGGATGGATACCTTGGACATCTTCATAATATGAGGTCTGGGAAGGGGACTAGCAAGGACCTAGAAGATGACTCACAAATTCTTAAGGGAAGACTGAAAGAATGATGTGGTAGACTTATTCTTGAGGTATTCAACCTACCCTTGAATTCTAGGATTTTCCTCAGAGGAAACTTAAGACAAAGGAAATGCTTCCCAACTACACCTTTAATGACATAGCAATATAAAATAGTCGAAGGGATATGGAAAACATTATCACAAGGATCCTTCTTCGGGCAAGCGATGTCCTTACTTATATCAATATCTGAGCACAACGGTGGTTGATAATATTCTTCATGGAATAAATCCAAGTTCTAAAAGGAATAATCATCAAAATTATCAAGGTATGACCGAAAATCACTAGGAGAATATAGCACCAGGTCATCCTTGGGTGTCTAAAAAAATTTTGTAATCATACCATATCTTTAGTTGCCAATTATCAAAATTAGTACCCTCATATGATAGTTGTAGAGGGAACTTTTGGAAATGATCCTCAATGTCGTAAATGGGATCCTCATTAGAACCAATCAAATCCCACTTACACCTTCAAACATGTATTAACTCATTAATATTATCAATAATGTCACTACCTTTATCATAACATGAAGGATTTAATGCTTCCAAGGGCTCCTCTAGTACCTCTTCTCTTTCCAAATCATAAAACAAAGCATCATCAAAATCTTGTAAAGGGAGGTAACTTATTGTGTTCACTTCTTGTTGTGCAGGAGCATCATCGGCTTGGATGACTTCATCAAATGGAAGTGGGTACAGTACTTCACTAAGACTCATCTCTTTGTCTTCATTGGAAAATCAAGGAGCTAACTCTTCCAAGGGTTCCTTTACTTCTTCACCTTTTGAATCATAGAACAAAGTGTTATCAAAAAACTGGAAAGAAAAATGACTCACCTTATTCTCTTCATATTATGCAGGAGAGACGTGACCTTGGAGAGCATCATTGGACAGAGGAGCGGTTACCAGTGCTTCATCCTCATAATTCACTTCTCTAGTTAAATCTTCACTGCATTTTATCGAATCATGGGAAAAATCTTGCTCCACTTCAAGGGGTTGACAATTTTCTTCATAAATTTCTCCTTCTATATCCGAGGTTTATTGGTATTGAGTAAGGTACACATCACTAATATCTCCCACAATCTCAGTGGTGAATCCTTCATCCTCTAGGGCTACTGCGAGATTCTTAAGGGCATCTTCATATGTCAAGCATTTTGGTTTCACAAACTCAATACACCTACTGATGAGGTCTACGAAAGATGAAATACCCCTATGTTCGCAACAACTCTTAAACCAATCTTGCAAAAACAATGGCAGAGAAAGTATGAATAATTTTACCAGAACATCCTCCCCTCCCAATTCTATCTCGCTTATATACTTCAAGAATTCTTCAATGTGAGTAATTGGGAGGCCTCCAAATCTTGGAGAGTTTTTTAATTTTTTTGTATCAAAATAATGCGGGTATCCTTGAAAACTTTTGAAATCAATAGTCAGATACACTTGTTCCCAGGGTGCTATGATCCCATAACTTGGAAATATCATAGAATTGAGAGTAAGGTGGCACCTTGGAAACGGTTAGTAGAGTTGTCAGATAATTTTCTTGAAACTATCAAAGGGATGAGGGGATCACCCTCAGTGGAGTCTCCAGGTAAGCTTTGTAAGATAAAGGCTTTTGAGGAAAGGCTTACCAAAAGTGTCGTCTTTGAGGAAAATTGACTCATTGTTCCCTGGCAATGACACCAAAATGTTATCGCACAATTTGTACTTGTCCAAAAGGGAAAGGAAAGTGGATGATAAATTGGTGTAAGAGGAGGTTGTCCTATCATTGCCACCTAAATAAGACACCTCTTTCTCTTTAGGGATGAAATCCCAGGGGAGACGTCCCCGATGACCTGGGGGTTTGAGAAGGCAAAGGTAAAGGTATCAAGAAAAATTTTCCCCTCTCACAAGTCACACCAATCAGAAAGTCCCAAACGTTTAACAATCTAAAGAAAATATATGCTTAAGTGTACCTACCCAAAACAAGACAACAAGAAAACACTATTTTTCCAAGTAACAATTGATGTTAGTGCTTCATAAAACCTTGGATTTTTCAATGAAAGCAATAAGTTGATATAAGATGAAGCAAACATAAATTTATAACAACAATAAATATATGGTGAAAGCTTCACAAGTTATGACTTAAACAAGCTTCAAAATCACTCAAAATGGTAACCTAATAACAACAATATGCTAGCACTTGTCAGAAGCTAATAAGGCAATGTAAAAATCAACTTTAATAATTGCTTTTATGAGCTTTTATTGCTGCAATATATGGTTGTAGCTTACTTTTGTAACAACAACAAGTATGCTACTAAATTAGTCTAATCTAGGGTTAGGAATAGTTAGTAAATAGCTTGAGGTAAAAGGTTTGGGGTTTGTTTTGATCAATCAACCAAGTATGAGGCAATAACCAGTGTCTTTAGGCCCAACAGTGTCACTTTTTGCAGTAGAAATCTTGAAGGAAATAAATGATAATGTGTGAATTAGAGCCAATATGGAAAAATATTGAGGTGTTGGTAACCCAAGGCCTCAATCACCAAACCCTAGAAGGAAAACGGCTACTAGGAAGTAGGTAACCCTAGGCCCTAGCAGTTTTCCTTCTTCTTTATAAGTTCAATATTAAGATAAATAAAGGCTTGATGAAGCAAATGATGTTAGAGTTATACAATGGTAGGGCTCTATCACATGCTTCAATGGATAGGTTTTCTAGCAAAATCTCGTACGTAGATAGCTATTGAGATAAGGACAATAACATGTGCTTAATCTCCTAGGGTTTTATACTAGCAATTTCATGATCTTAGTAAATGCAATGTAAATATACTATAACCATTTAAAGGAAAGAAGAATTTCATAATTTCACTTACATTCACCAAGAATAATCTAGCAAATGCACTAGTTGAAGACTTTCCACCAAGAAAATGCTAAAAAACACCAAGATAAGCCTCCTCCAAGAGTTGCGCACCATTTAATTTCAGCCAATAAGCCTTAAAGAGGCCAGATTTCAAACCTCACTTGTGTGAGTCAAAGAATGATGAAAAAATACAAGGGATTAATCCCTTATTTATACAATCCAAATGACCTATAATTACAAGATTAGGTCAAAAAGGTCGAAATGGCGAGTTACATCAAATATTCAGTTTTTTACATAAATTTGGCAAATTAAACCCTAAAACATGCAAAAGAGGTGACATCGTGCCCTTTTAGGGTGATGTTGGGCCTCCTAGGTGAGACGTTGGCCTCCATGAGAAAAACATTAGGCCTTTCAAGGCCTCTGGATCATGCCACACGTGCCACTTTGCACACAACTACCTCCATCATGTCCATCTGACGTTAGGTGACATTAAGGGTCACAGAGGTGATTTCATGGGACATCCAAGACCAATGTTCAAGAGGAAAGGAAAGACCCCCCTAGGTCCAGGCATGCCAAGTTGTCTCTGGTGGATTTTCCTCCTCTCTCTCTAGTGCAAGCCTCTGGTATATGTCTACCCCTGGTTGGGGTCTCATCATCCATCTAGTGGGATTTTATCCCTATGGAGGTCCGATATAATCATCTTCCCATATGTACCTATCCATCGGACATGGTCCTACAACAAAAACAAGTACTCCCTCCATGGGCTCATAAGTCACAGGGATCATAGCAATGTCAATCACATCTAATAATCAAGTTACCCAAACACGTGCATAAAACCCCCCTTTCCCAGACAAGTGCTCAAAGACGTTATGATATTCTACAAGCCAGGCTAGGAGAGGGTTCCAGGACATCCTATTGGGCCAATTCTCCTCCAATGTGGGGTGTTTCTAGGTGAATAC
>SNQJ01S0140059.1:0-12066 GCA_010110895.2 Picea sitchensis | reverse complement strand
TTCTCATATATGATAAAATGAAATACAAGTAAGCAATCATATATACAAATGGAAATACAACTACTCTAGCATGATATGCAGATGGTATATACAATGAATGCAAATTCCTACCTAATTACCTCTACTTACATGTTGGTTGAATGATAGGTGTAGTCAAATAGCTAGTGAAACCATCCTAGCAATGTCTCATAATACCTGCCTTTGTGCTTCATCATAAACCAAAACAATTATAATTCAAGCACAAACATAACATGAGTTAGAGAATGTATTGTATCATCGGAAATCGTAAATTCTATCTCATGGAGGCGGGAGGGACAGACAAAATCATTCCAATTCACACCTTTAGGAAATTTCTCAATCCATTTCAGAAAGGGATCATGAAAAATCAAAGGTTCAATAGATCGAATCAAAGAGTCTGAAGGTTGGATACCTTGGACGTCTTCATAATATGAGGTCTAGGAAGGGGACTAGCAAGGACCTAGAAGATGACTCAAAAATTCTTAAGGGAAGACTGAAAGAATGATGTGGTAGACTTATTCTTGAGGTATTCAACCTACCCTTGAATTCTAGGATTTTCCTCAGAGGAAACTTAAGACAAAGGAAATTCTTCCCAACTACACCTTTAATGACATAGCAATATAAAATAGTCGAAGGGAGATGGAAAACATTATCACAAGGATCCTTCTTAGAGCAAGCGATGTCCTTACTTCTATCAATATCTGAGCACAACGGTGGTTGATAATATTCTTCATGGAATAAATCCAAGTGCTAAAAGGAATAATCATCAAAATTATCAAGGTATGACCGAAAATCACTAGGAGAATATAGCACCAGGTCATCCTTGGGTGTCTGAAATTTTTTTGTAATCATACCATATCTTTAGTTGCCAATTGTCAAAATTAGTACCCTCATATGATAGTTGTAGAGGGAACTTTTGGAAATGACCCTCAATGTCGTAAATGGGATCCTCATTAGAACCAATCAAATCCCACTTATGCCTTCAAACATGTATTAACTCATCAATATTATCAATAATGTCACTACCTTTATCATAACATGAAGGATTTAATGCGTCCAAGGGCTCCTCTAGTACCTCTTCTCTTTCCAAATCATAAAACAAAGCATCATCAAAATCTTGTAAAGGGAGGTAACTTATCATGTTCACTTCTTGTTGTGCAGGAGCATCATCGGCTTGGATGACTTCATCAAATGGAAGTGGGTCCAATACTTCACTAAGACTCATCTCTTTGTCTTCATTGGAAAATCAAGGAGCTAACTCTTCCAAGGGTTCCTTTACTTCTTCACCTTTTGAATCATAGAACAAAGTGTTATCAAAAAACTGGAAAGTAAAATGACTCACCTTATTCTCTTCATCTTATGCAGGAGAGACATGACCTTGGAGAGCATCATTGGACAGAGGAGTGGTTACCAGTGCTTCATCCTCATAATTCACTTCTCTAGTTAAATCTTCATTGCATTCTATTGAATCATGGGAAAAATCTTGCTCCACTTCAAGGGGTTGACAATTTTCTTCATAAATTTCTCCTTCTATATCCGAGGTTTATTGGTATTGAGTAAGGTACACATCACTAAGATCTCCCACAATCTCAGTGGTGAATGCTTCATCCTCTAGGGCTACTGCGAGATTCTTAAGGGCATCTTCATATGTCAAGCATTTTGGTTTCACAAACTCAATAAACCTACTGATGAGGTCTACGAAAGATGAAATACCCCTATGTTTGCAACAACTCTTAAACCAATATTGCAAAAATGATGGCAGAGAAAGTATGAATAATTTTACCAGAACATCCTCCCCTCCCAATTCTATCTCGCTTATATACTTCAAGAGTTCTACAATGTGAGTAATTGGGAGGCCTCCAAATCTTGGAGAGTTGTTTAATTGTTTTGTATCAAAATAATGCGGGTATCCTTGAAAAGTTCTGAAATCAATAGTCAAATACACTTGTTTCGAGGGTGCTATGATCCCATAACTTGGAAATATCATAGAATTGAGAGTAAGGTGGCACCTTGGAAACGGTCAGTAGAGTCGTCAGATAATTTTCTTGAAACTATCAAAGGGATGAGGGGATCACCCTCAGTGGAGTCTCCAGGTAAGATTTGTAAGATAAAGGATTTTGAGGAAAGGCTTACCAAAAGTGTCGTCTTTGAGGAAAATTGACTCATTGTTCCCTGGCAACAACACCAAAATGTTATCGCACAATTTGTACTTGTCCAAAAGGGAAAGGCAAGTGGATGATAAATTGGTGTAAGAGGAGGTTGTCCTATCATTGCCACCTAAATAAGACACCTCTTTCTCTTTAGGGATGAAATCCCAGGGGAGACGTCCCCGATGACCTGGGGGTTTGAGAAGGCAAAGGTAAAGGTATCAAGAAAATTTTTCCCCTCTCACAAGTCACACCAATCAGAAAGTCTGAAACGTTTAACAATCTAAAAAAAATATATGCTTAAGTGTACCTACCCAGAACAAGACAACAAGAAAACACTATTTTTCCAAGTAACAATTGATGTTAGTGCTTCATAAAACCTTGGATTTTTCAATGAAAGCAATAAGTTGATATAAGATGAAGCAAACATAAATTTATAACAACAATAAATATATGATGAAAGCTTCACAAGTTATGACTCAAAACAAGCTTCAAAATCACTCAAAATGGTAACCTAATAATAGCAATATGCTAGCACTTGTCAGAAGCTAATAAGGAAATGTAGAAATCAACTTTAATAATTGCTTTTATGAGCTTTTATTGCTGCAATATATGGTTGTAGCTTGCTTTTGTAACAACAACAAGTATGCTAGTAAATTAGTCTAATCTAGGGTTAGGAATAGTTAGTAAATAACTTGAGGTAAAAGGTTTGGGGTTTGTTTTGATCAATCAACCAAGTATGAGGCAATAACCAGTGTCTTTAGGCCTAACAGTGTCACTTTTTGCAGTAGAAACCTTGAAGAAAATAAATGATAATGTGTGAATTAGAGACAATATGGAAAAATATTGAGGTGTTGGTAACCCAAGGCCTCAATCACCAAACCCTAGAAGGAAAACAGCTACTAGGAAGTAGGTAACCCTAGGCCCTAGCAGTTTTCCTTCTTCTTTATAAGTTCAATCTTAAGATAAATAAAGGCTTGATGAAGCAAATGATGTTAGAGTTATACAATGGTAGGGCTCTATCACATGCTTCAATGGATAGGTTTTCTAGCAAAATCTAGTAGGTAGATAGCTATTGAGATAAGGACAATAACATGTGCTTAATCTCCTAGGGTGTTATACTAGCAATTTCATGATCTTAGTAAATGCAAAGTAAAGATACTATAACCATTTAAAGGAAAGAAGAATTTCATAATTTCACTTACATTCACCAAGAATAATCTAGCAAATGCACTAGTTGAAGACTTTCCACCAAGAAAATGCTAAAAAACACCAAGATAAGCCTCCTCCAAGAGTTGCACACCACTTAATTTTAGCCAATAAGCCTTAAAGAGGCCAGATTTCAAACCTCACTTGTGTGAGTCAAAGAATGATGAAAAAATACAAGGGATTAATCCCTTATTTATACAATCCAAATGACCTTTAATTACAAAATTAGGTCAAAAAGGTCGACATGGCGAGTTACATCAAATATTTAGTTTTTTACATAAATTTGAAAAATTAAACCCTAAAACATGCAAAAGAGGTGACATCGTGCCCTTTTAGGGTGACGTTGGGCCTCCTAGGTGAGACGTTGGCCTCCATGAGAAAAACGTTAGGCCTTTCAAGGCCTCTGGATCATGCCACATGTGCCACTTTGCACACAACTACCTCCATCATGTCTATCTGATGCTAGGTGACATCAAGGGTCACAGAGGTGATGTCATGGGTCGTCCAAGACCAATGTTCAAGAGGAAAGGAAAGACCCCCCTAGGTCCAGGCATGCCAAGTTGTCTCTGGTGGATTTTCCTCCTCTCTCTTTGGTGCAAGCCTCTGGTATATGTCTACCCCTGGTTGGGGTCTCATCATCCATCTGGTGGGATTTTATCCCTATGGAGGTCTGAGATAATCATCTTCCCATATGTACCTATCCATCGGACATGGTCCTACAACAACAACAAGTACTCCCTCCATGGGCTCATAAGTCACAGGGATCATAGCAATGTCAATCACATCTAATAATCAAGTTACCCAAACATGTGCATAAAACCCCCCTTTCCCAGACAAGTGCTCAAAGACGTTATGATATTCTACAAGCCAGGTTAGGAGAGGGTTCCAGGACATCCTATTGGGCCAATTCTCCTCCAATGTGGGGTGTTTCTAGGTGAATACCAATCTAGGTCATGTAAGTGCATGATATGGTTTGGGGGATGTTTGGGCAAGGGGTGCAGTGATGACAGGGAAATGTAGGGCTTACATGTGGGTGCCTCTGAAGAAGGTGAGTTTCACCTTGTCATGGATGCAAATGTTTCCTAGCCCATTCAATCCATTTTAAATTTTTATCTTATTGTTTTTTCTCTCAAGAGAATAGCTGAGGGACACTACCTTGGTGTGGTGACCAGTGGTGACAGTGTTACCCACAAGCATTTCACGGAGATGAGAAGGTTGGCTCGTGAGGAGAATCCCTTTCTCTTGGCTATGCCACCAAGAGACACTACCCTAGCATGGTGACCAGATGAATATTAGTGTCATACTGCTACATGCCCATGGACCTAATAGGCTAGCTCATGATGAGGTCCCCTCTCCACCAACTAGGTATTGAGTTTTATATTTTTATGGGTACCCCTTTTTCTTGTTGAGAATCTTTTTATTTCTTACTCGGAGATCCCTGGATGAAGCATATGAAGGTTTGATCTTTTGGATTCTATCTTTTGCTAGCTACTTTTACCCTATGAGACTTTAGCCCCTTCTTCCCACAAGGCAAGGTACAACCCTTTACTAGATTAGAAAACCTAATTCCCAAACCAATGCAGGGGATATATGAGAGGGAAGATGATGAAAAGTGATAAGTATGGTGGGAATGGATGATGACCTTTCATGAACACACCTAGTGGAAACTCACTCCTAAGGGAACCAACTTTCTAGGGAACTCTCTTATCCCCCCTAGTTATGGAAAAGTAAAAAGGAATAAAGTCCAAGCACACGTTATGAAGCAAAAGATCATTAAATGCACATATTCATTTTTTTTGAGAATCAGAATGACACATACCATGATACCCAGACTCATTACCTCATGGAGAAAGACCCACTGCTACTTCAGAACTAGGCCGATGGGATGGATGTTGTTGTTGTTGAAAGTATGGAGGCGTTGAAGAAAAAGGATGGGCTCTCCAGGGCCAAGCTCAATTCAATATGGCTCTTGGTACTCCATGTCTAGGACCTGTGGGCCTAGAGACATAATCTCCTTAGTTATCCCTAGGATAGGGGATAACATAACCTATGCTTGTATATTTTTGCATTGATGCATTCTATTTAATGAATGAGGAGACATGAGTAGGGGATCTTTGGGTGCCAAGGGAAAATATTGAGAATAAGGGATTAGAGGTTGATTGAGGGCTTGGTGGGCTCTCATTTGTGTTGACTAAGAGATTGGTTGGGAGAATAGTCATGCCCCACACTCTTATGTGGTTGATTGGATCAAAGGTTAGAGCGCAACGGTTTTCTGTTCTCTACATTTTTAAGTGAATTGAATCTCGATCTCTATAATTTTCTGGTAATACTCTCACCACTCACTCATGGATTGTGAAATTAAAATTAATCTATCTTTATTTTGTCACTTAATGGTTGTAAATTAGTGTTTAATTTATGCAAGTTAGGTTTTCTACTGCGAGCATTACATATATACCAATATGTTCTGTTTGCAATGACTCCTTTCCAATCAAAAACACCTAAAATTCTTCTTCCTCTTTACATTCAACTACCTTGGCTTGTTTCTTCTCACATTGTTTTCAGAGCAAGGTCCTTGGTTGTGTTTTTCATCGCACTATTGTTCCTTGAAAACTAGGAATTATGTCCTAGCTCAACACAATAAAAACATTCCATGTCTTTCCCAAGTTTTTTCATATCTGAATCAATGCCCTTATTTCCATCTCCAGGCTCGTCTTTCCCTTTGAATTGTGATTTTAATGCTACTTTTGAATCTCCATTCACATAGTTTCTATTGAACTGCTTCTTGCACCTATCCTTTTATAAATGTTTATTATTTATTTACTCAAATATCAGATCAACATCTCCCAAAGTTTTATTCAAGGTTTCAACAAAATTTTCATATGAAGATGGTTGGTTTCTTCACGTAATTATTACCATGTCTTCTTCAACTTTTATATCAATGGCTTTCAACTTATCTCTAATTTCTATTATTTTCAACAAGTGGTCATGAAGTGAATAGTATTTCTCCCTATTTATTAAAAATAACAATTTTTTAAAGAAAAATCAACCTTTATCTAAAGTTCATGCATGTTTTTCATATACGCCCAAATCTAGGAAGCATCAACATCATCTTGGACTTCAACATCATATCATTAGTCACACAAAGTTTGATCAACATCTCAACCTCCCAATTTTTTACATCATACTCATCTTCAACATCGACATCCATTGTACTCAACACCTCCTTTCCCAAGACAAGCTTCTCTAAGAACTTGTATTCAAAAAATCAAAAGCATTCTTTCTTTCCGCGTGGTAAATATTTTGTTGTTAAGCCTCTAATTTCCTTCCTACACAAGATGAGACAGATTCAATGTTTTTTAAGGTTTAAAATATATTTTGAACTTGCTACTGTCATTGAATAATTGACCATGCCACTACTCTCCAACACATCAAAAGAACCATTGTACGCTTGCTACTGTTCTCATAGAGTCAATGCTCCTTTACCAATATTCCAAACTTTGAAATTACAAATTCAAACTTGGAAAAAACTTAAACAATCCTATTGCTATAATTCCATCAACCATTTTAATTTCAATTCTACTAGGTTGTGGTTACACCAAAATTCCCACAAAAAAATCACACCGGTGCACTCAAAAGCCACACTTTTTTTTTGGTTTTACCAAAGGAATATTTTGGCCTAAAATTTCAAAGAGATCTTTTTTTTTCAAGGATGTTGTTATCTTTGTTGACTCATGATTATATCCACAATTGTTGCACTCTTCTACAAGTAAGCTAATAGTAAGCTAATCAACCACACTCTTTACTCAATCTCAATGGTTGGCAACTCACTCACAAATATTCATCGGTTCAGTGATTCCTTTAACCTATTCACAAAATTCACACCTTTACTCAACAATGAACATAGACCTATTATCACGAGTAGCTTTGGCAGTTCCACCTAATAATCTTATGATGGATCTTCACAATGGTATAATATCTTTAGGCCAATTCCCGATGAAATATCTAGATGGAATAGGCTACTCATGTAGCAAACATATCTTATTTTTTGGTGGATTTTCTTTACAAATATGGCAGGAGTTTTGATGGATAGTTGGAATTACAAGTTGTGATTGTTGAAATCGAAATATGGAGTTCTTTCAAGATTAATCGAGGCCTATAAATCCATCTACAATGTTAGAGTTTTTGAAAGAGCATAATTTCACTGTCAAAAAAATAAAAAATCGTCACCAAATTCCATCAACTTACCTATTGGAGAGGGACATTTGTTACATGAATAGAATGATCCCATTTGAATGATGGGATATATTAACCATTTTCTACTTCTCATGACATCATTATAATGACATTATATGCTACTATATCAAGGTTTGTCCCCACATTCACTGATCGGGACCACATGATTAATGCCAATAATCTCGTTATTTCCTACGACATGTAACCTCACATGGGCCACGTATCTCACAATTTGCATGACAGGAATATCCCCACTAGGAGTGTTGATCAAGGTGTTTTAGAGTATGCCAATCTTGTAGCAAAAGGATCCTCTTTTTATCACAAATTTGATAAGAATCTCATAGAAATTTTAAGAGATCATAATTTTACCATGATCCCAAGTTCCGTGTCATAGAAATTTTAAGAGTGATCATAATTTTACCATGATCCAAGTTCTATGATTGGTGGAATGGTGTTCCTAGATATATTTTCGAATTCTAAATTGATCCAAATTGTCAAAAATTTGATCTGAGTGTTGGATCAATGAGAACTTTGACTCCCTATATCACTCAATTATGACAATTAGAGAAAAAATTCTATAAGATTAAATGGCTCTATCATGATATACTTGAACAAGGGCTTTGATAATGTATAACAACCATTGACCATGACCCCACCACAACTTTGTTTAGTGTGACTTTTGTTGAATAGCGTTGTCATTGATGTCAAAGTCGGTCGTTGGTAATCAACATGAAGAACACATCCTCCTTGGAAGCAACGAAGAATAGAAGGCAAAGTCATCTCCTTGAAGCCCCTATTAGTAATAAATATGTGGCTACTTGAAGAGACTTGAAGGAGGTTTGACATGAACGATTTCAATATACATCAATGGATTACAATAATAGAAATACCAATGGATAGGAAGCCCCATAGGTGTGGTAAAAAATACCTGAAGTTGATAAAACAAAAAGAGTATGAAGGACATTGCAAATGCATGCAAAACCTCCATGGATTGATAGCTCTTGTCAAGCCATTTCCAACGGTAGGTGGGACACCATGTGGTTCCTCACGGTTGAGGAGATATGCCATCTTGAAGATGCCATTGTACAAGTCGACCCCAATGGAATATATATTAAAACAATTATTGAAAAGTTCAAGTCGACCCCATTTGAATTAATTATTAAAAACGAAATTAAATATATATTAGACAAGTCATCCCTAAATGGAGGACTAAATCTACTATATAGGCACCCCTACAACTCATTCTAACCAACAACTCAAGCAGATTTTATCTGAGGTTTTTTTAGGTGCAACTCTAAGGTTTTCTGAGGCAAGTCTAAGGTGAATTTTTGAGATAGTAAGGCCGATATTGAAGTATGTTCTAAGGCACAAGTATGAGGTTTTCTTAGGCATATCAAGGAGAATTTTTGGGGTATATCCAATTGAGTTAAGCCCTGTTTTGAGGCTTGTTCAGAGGAAAATATTATCCCTTCTCTAATGCTTGTTTTGAGGCAAATATTAGGCATGTTCTAAGACCTTTTCTGAGCATTGTTTTGACCAAGTTAAGGAAAGTTTTGGAGGCATATCTAAATCTGTTCTATTGAAGTTTTTGAGGCATATCTAAATCTGTTTTAGTGAGTTTTTGAGGCTGTTTTGGTATGTTCTTAGCATTATTTTCTGGTGTATTCAAGCTAATGTTGAAAACTATCTTGTGTGAATGACAACAATCCAAATTGCAGAGACCAAGTTGCAATAGAGACAAGACAAGGATTCCAGTGATAGTTGCAGACCTATGATAAACATGGCATATGATAAGATAAGTTAAGTCAAAGATGAAGAGGACAAATCAAGTGCATATTGTTGACCACCTATTTCGACTAGGGGTCAACTCTATATTCCATGAAGCTATGTACCTGGCGGTGCAACAAAGTTGAAGAATTTCTGGTTCTACATGGCAGTTTTTGCCCTTGACATGTCCTTTTGTAATTGGAATTTCCACTCCCCTACATGGAATAATAATGTAATTGGTTAGCATGAGTCATATTTTAGTTAGTTACCTAGGAATTTATCATTAGGGAATTCCTTTCATCAAATGTTTTTTATCCTCAGGTAATTTTTAATTACCCTTGAATTTTTCACTCACAATAATCCTCCAAAGTGGTGAAAAGTGTTCTAATGGTCGAGCCCAAGGGGTGACTAGGGTCTAGGAATATTTTAAATGAACATGCTAGACATCTTCCAGAGTCTTGTGAAATTTCGTCAAGTCGAGTTAATGGTAATTTTAATTAAAATTGAGGTAAAAATGTAAAAAATTGGTCCTATGGAATTTTTATAGGGGTATGAGTACTCAAAATAAATGGAATGAGACCCCCTACACCCTTGTGACAAGTTTCAACTCAATTGGAAAAGTTTTTCTAGGTCATTGTCCATGAGGAGTCCTAGTCAGTCTTGAGTCAACAATTTAATTGCTTAATTTGGCTAAGTAAAAAATGCCAAAAATTGTAAAATAAACAAAAAGGTTTGAGAAAGAGTGGGAGATGATTCTTAAGCCTTTTCCTAAGTTATGAAACTAATTTCCCAACTTATTCCAACCCCCCATGCATAGCCACAACCTAAACTCATCATCCCCCCAGGGAAGTTGCACCCCCTTGATGAGGAACTCACCCAAACTCAAAAATTAAAGAAATAATCTTCCTAGATCCTTAAGTGTGCCCTACTAATGATATAATTAGATTTTTGGGTGGTAAAAGAGGTGATTCCCCCTCTCACACCCTCAACCCTCAAACCTGAAAGGTGACTAAAACCCTAAAAGTGCACCCTCCTTGAGATGATGATCTTTCTTGGGTGAGTGACACTTGGAGCTCAACCAAGAGGGGTCTTTCTTGCTTCCAAGGTACAAAATAATGCCTACCCCTCCCTCATTTCACATCTATTCTTAGAGTAAAGTTATTATTCCCAAATCTCTCCTACTCTTCTCTCTCTCTCTCCCAGTTTGCTCTCTTTATTTTCTCAAGCTTGTTGCAAGTATTTGTATCAACCTTGCTTTCAATAATAGAAAATCTTTGGAGGATACATGGTATGCATTGATAGTATTCTTGGTGCAAATCTTGAGCTACATTGAGGTGAACTTGTTTTTGTTTTGTTTATGAGTTTCTTGCTTTTAGATTTAGAATAGGAGATCCAAGCAAAGTATTTTACTTGGAAAGATTTATGGTAGTATTGCTATAGATCTAAGTGAGTTAGTTTCTACTTATTATTTCAAAGTATTTTGTGATTACTTACAAATATTCTCACCTCCTTTATTTTCTTGTAGCTAGATCTCATACTTTCGCAGGTCACCAAGGGTTCAAGAAGACAAATTTCAGATCTAGAAATTTGTCTCTTCAACCACTAAAACCCTCTTTTATTTTTCGTTTCATTCATTATTCTTTCATGCAATTTGTTGGGTAAATTTATGTTATGAAATAGGTCATATTTCATACATTTACTTGCTAATTTTTGTATACAAAATTTATGTTTTCACTAACAAAAAATTTATAAAGTTTTCTGGTTGTTTTGTAGCATTTCTAGCAAGCTTTGTTTTTTTTTATTTTCTGCAGGTTTTCACCAGAAAATGAGAGGTGTTGCCCATTTGGGGCCATAAAACACCAAAGAAGAACCACCCAATTAAGGGTTTTGATACCCGCTTCTTCTCTTTTCTATTATTCATTGTAAGCAAGCCCAAAGATAATCTCTTGGGCTTGCATTTCTCCAAGTATTTCAATTTTCTGCAATTTTAATTACTTGTTTTCCTACAACTAGCAAAGAGGATTGGCTTAGCCACCCATGCTAAATCGTAAGGCTAAGAACTAGTTTAATTTTATGTTTTAAGCATTTAAATTCTTTGCCCCACTTGTCCTCGAGACAATGTTGAGAGGCTAGGCTCTTTGCTTTCTTGTCAAGTTAATTCTTTTATTTCATTCACCCACTTTGACACAAAATCGGTAGGCCTGTCCTCCTCCTTCTGCCTTAGTTGAGGTTGCAAGTGTTTTATTTAATTATTGTTTTCCCCACTTGTCCTTAAGACAAGTTTGAGTGGCCAGGATCTTGCTATTTTGCCTTCCAAGTTTTATTTGCATTTATTTATTAATCTTTGCCTACACCTAGCAAAGAGGTTTGGATTTGCCAACCCATGCTATATTGTAAGGCTTGTTTCTAGCTTAGTTTGTTAATATCTCATCTTGTTAATATTTGCTTAATTTTTTCTTTCCTTTAATTTGTTGAAGTTGCAAAGTTATTTTGTCTCGTTATCTCTATCTTAGGTTAGACAATTATTTTATTGTGATTAATATCTTGTATCTTAAGTTGGGAATCAATTTACTTTGCAATTTATCTTTAAGTTAATCATAGCTTGTAGTCTAGACTAGGAGGAAATTTATCTAGTCTAATTAGGCACCCAAGACTGGTACAACTTTCACCACCAAAAAAGAGGCTTATGGAG
>SNQJ01S0140058.1:0-21312 GCA_010110895.2 Picea sitchensis | reverse complement strand
CATTTCTTTCAACATGTCGGGTCCAAAAGAAATTATGTTTACGGGATTACTCCAACTGACAGGAGTGTTGCATGGCCTACCATATAGGACTTTGAAGGGGCTCATCTTTAAGGATTCTTGGTAGCTGTTGTTGTAGGCGAATTCCACCAGTGGCAGGTAATCTTTCCACTTCTTGGGTTGATGCATTACATGCATTCTTAGCATGTCTTCTAGTATTTGGTTCACTCTTTATGTCTGTCCATCCATTTGAGGGTGATAGGTGGTGCTAAACAACAACTTGGTCTCTAAACCCACCATTAGTGATTTCCAAAAGTTGGAAGTAAATTTCGTGTCTCTGTCAGACACGATCTCTTTTGGCATACCATGCAGTTTAAATATCTCCTTCAGGAATACGTTGGCAATGTCTATTTCTTTACAAGTTAACTTGATGGGGATAAAGTGAGCGGACTTGCTCAATTTATCAACCACTACCATGATGGTGTCATTCTGTTTGGTCGAGGTTGGTAATCCGGTGATGAAATCCATGGAGATGGTTTCCCATTTCCATTCTGGGATTGGTAGAGGTTGTAATAATCCTGCTGGGTGTCGGTGTTCTGCTTTTACTTGTTGGCATTCTATGAATTTGGCTAGGTACTCGGCTATGTATTTATTCAACCGAGGCCAGTAGAATTGTTTCCTAGTGGCCGTGATCATTTTCTGGTATCCTGGATGACCAGTATAGGGTCTTTGATGTAGTTCATCCAGTATGAACCTCTTCAAGTCATCACAATATGGAATATACAATCTACTTCGGTAAGTGAGCAGGCCTCCTTCCATCATCTGGTAGTCTCCGTACTTTATCCCTGTGGGTTCTTGCTATAGGTACGAGGTCATGGTGTGGATGAATGGATTTGTTTCTTGTGCATTTTAGACTCTTTCTTTGACATCCATCTCGTAGGTGCTCACCGTGGCCAAGTGAATTGTTTTCATGCTTCTGCTAAGGGCATCCGCCACCCTATTTTCTTTTCCTTTAATGTGTTTGATTTCAAAATCAAATTCGCTAAGGAGGACCATCCACCTAGCTTGTCTAGCATTGAGCTTTGGTTGGTCAAACAGATATTGCAATCCACAGTGATATGTCATAAGTACAAATTTTCTTCCCAGGAGGTAATGCCTCCACATTTTCAAGGCATGCACTATGGCAGCTAGCTCTAGATCATGGGTCATATAGTTGACTTTGTGATAATTCAATTTTTGGGATTCATAGTAGACCACACTTCCTCCTTGCATAAGGACTCCTCCGAGCCCTTCCTTACAAGCATCTGTGCACACGAGGAAGTCGGCTTCGGGATCGACGATATTCAACATGAGTGCGTGGGTCAGTAGATGTTTCAGGGTTTGAAATCTTTCTTCACATTTTTGTGTCCATGTGAATTTTGTCCCCTTCTTCTGGAGGGCAGTGATTAGACAACCAATCTTGGAGAATCATTTTATAAATCTCCTATAGTATCCTGCTAATCCCATAAAGGATCTGATATTCGAAACATCCTTTGGGGTAGGCCATTCCATGATAGACCTGATTTTGTCAGGGTCTACTGCTACTCCTTCTTCGGATAGAACATGGCCTAAGTAATGTATTTTCTTCTGGAAGAGTTCACATTTTCTAAATTTGGCATAGAGTTGATGTTCTCTTAGCACTTGCAACACAATCCTAAGATGCTCTTCATGCTCTTCTTCATTCTTGGAGTAAATTAATATATCATCAATAAAAACCAGCATGAATTTGTCTAGGAATTTTCTGAGTACATTGTTCATCAAGCACATGAAAGTGGCAGGGGCATTGGTTAACCAAAATGGTACTACCACAAACTCATAGTGACCATACCTCGTCCGGAAGGTAGTTTTATGGATGTCTTCACCCTTAATTCAGACTTGATGGTATCCCGACTTCAAGTCAATCTTTGAGAAAATAGACGCACCCCACAATTGGTCGAACATGTCATTGATCCTGGGCAAGGGGTACTTGTTCTTTATGGTTACCTTATTAAGTTGTCTATAATCTATACACAGTCTAAGGGTACCATCCTTCTTTTTCACAAACAGGACTGGTACTCCCCATGGAGACACGCTGGGCTGGATATATCCCTTGTCCATCATTTCTCTTAATTTCAATTTGAGTTCAACTAACTCGGGTGTGCTCATCCGGTAGGGTGTCCTAGACACAGGCACCACTCCCGGTGCAAGTTCTATGGAGAAGTCTATGTCTCTTCTTGGAGGTAGACCCAGTACCTCTTCCAGAAACACATCTCTGTATTCTCTCAGGGTAGGGTGGTCTTCGAGGCTTGGTTTGTCATCTTCAATAATTTTCAACACCTATATTTCATATAGGGGACATTCTTTTCGGCAATACTTTCTCATTTGTAGAGCTGATATTTGTCTCACCGAGACAGGTTTTCGGATCCCTTAAAGGGTTATCCTTTTCCCTTATTTACTTACACATTCTAAGGTTTTATGGTAACATTCCAATATGGATTTATGGGTGGCTAGCCAGTCCATACCAATCAATAGATCATATGATCTCAGGGGTAATATGTTAAGGGTTCCTTGGGTGGGGAATTCACCCAACATTAATTGGTAGGCTGGTATGACCTCTGCTACCCTTCTTTTGGTGCCAGTGGCTAACTGTAGCAACCATGGCTTGGTAGGTTTTTATGGCTGTAGTTTACACTTATCAACAACCTTAGGGGCTATATAACTCAAATTTGAACCAAGGTCAATCAAAATAGACACTAGATGGTTGGAAATAATACCTTCTATTTCCACCACTGAAGCTTGGTGGTTAGCTTGGTTATTATCCAAGGCTACATAAATTTGTGGCACACTCCTGGCCACATCATTGACGGTGGCAGCTTCCTAAATGTTGTAAATTCTCTGACTATTCTTTTTTCGGTGTGGACAGTCTCTCAGTAAATGTTCTTCTCCGCAACCCCAATATTTCGAAGGTTCTTTCTTTGGGTTATTAGCCTTCATTGGTACAAATCTAGGAGTTTTATTTCCGCTCAAGGAGGGAAAATTCTGTTGGTGCACACTCTGGGCTGGGAAACTCACCCTTTAGTTCTTCTTATAGTTCTTAAATCTTGGGGATTTAAACCCCTTTGTTTGGAATCCCGAACTATAACAATATCTTGCCTTTCAGATACTATCTTCTAGGGTCTTTGGTTCGTCAAATTCAATCCTTTTCTGATAGTCCTTAGGTAGTCCACTGATGAATCATTGCACCTTTTCCTTTTCTACCTTTATGTAGGGTACATACCTCAGCAACTCGAGGAATCTACTGACATATTCCTCTATGGTGAGTTGCCCCCAGCTTAAGTTCATAGAATTCTTTAGTTTTTTTGTCGAAATATTTTTCCGACAGATACTTCTTCCTGAAGTATTTCTCAAATTTCTCCCAAGACAGGTCCTCTTCGTGAATCCCTTTTACATTCTTAAGGTCTTCCCACCAAATGGAAGCTTTTCTGTTCAAGTTGAAGGTCACCACTCAGGCCTTCACATTTTCTGAGAAGTCATGGAGTCTAAAATACTTCTTTAGTACAAGCATCCAGGCCTCTGCTTCCTCTCCCTTCTTTATTTCACCGTCGAAGGAGGGTGGTTTGGCCTTCCTGAATTATTCAAGGTTATGACTCTTGGAAAGTTTCTGCTTCTTTCGTTTTCTTCGGGAATGAGAACTAGTTCTGCTGCTAGAAGATCCCTCCGGGTGGCCAACTTCCTTTCCGAAATAATCATCCGCTGCTTGTCCTTTACCTCTGGGATGGACCTTTCTCGAGGTGCTCCTCTTAGTGTGGCCACTAATATGACCATGTTTATGTACCTCAAGTTCATGCTGCATTTGTCTTTGTAGTTTGGATAAGCTCTACAGTAAAACTGCATTAATTTTTGTTTGCTTCTCTTGTTCTTTCATCATCCTCTCATTTTCATCCTTACAGCATTGTAATTCGACCATGAGACTCCTAACAGTCTCAGATAGATCTGGAGGGGTCCCTACTACCCTCCTTTCATCAGACTCTTCGTCTCGATTGTGGGAGCTCTCCCCCACTTCATGCCGAGTCACCATTCTATACGTTGATAATTTCCCATGGTTGATCTTCCGCTTGTGTGAAAAAGGAAAAATGTCGGTTGTTAGTCAATGTTCATATTCATTTATAACCAGTACATAATTCATATTTTTCTCATGCACACACACAATAGGAGTTTTTCATTCTTAAATTTGACTTTTCAATTGAGGGGGTCAAGATAAGCAATTACTCCTTTTAACAGTACTCCGAATGGAGTCTCTGCGCAACCTGTTCATGAGCCCAAGCATGCCAAGTGTTGTAACCATGCTCTGATACCAATTTGTCACACACCCACTACAGGGCTAGAAAATTTTCTGCCTTTTTCTTCTTCTCTCCGAGGAACGGAACTCCCCGAATCCCTACAGGGCCTCATATAGACCCTTCCATCCCTTATCCATAATCATGTGATCGACGACTATGACCACAGGCCTTATCAGAGAGGTTCCTGTTGGCTTTCGCGATTCGAGAAATCTCGATGCATGCATTTCCCTTTCTCTCTTGTCTTTTGAATGGTCGAAACCCGAAACGGTTTTAACCACTTATCGAGATTCTCAGCAACTCGGATTAAGCCCTGATACTCTACCCTTCAGGATTTCACATACTGGAAATTCAGGTTATGCGACGACAGGAGGTTTTGCACTTAGGTTTCCCGAGAGCCNTTGGTCCGTCTATTTTGGGAATTCGTAAACCGGGTTTTCGGGACTAGCAAGTACAAGAAAAGTTTCCAATAGGTATCTCGGGTAATGAAATACCAAAATACCCAATATTATCTGTGCTAAGCCATTTCGGCATTCCTCCTTTCGGGACTTCACATTATGTGAAAACAAGGAGTCTTGCCCCTAGGCTTCCCAGAAGCCGAAAACTCTGAGTCATCAAAACTCTAAACATGCTCCACTATTTCGGGGTTTCCTCCGTCGAGATTTCGCTAATTGGGGTTTCAAGACTAGCGAATTCATGGGGCCCACACTTAGGTACCCCGGGTGATGAAATACCGAAGTATAAATGATGCAGGAGCATCTCTCCAAGTCAGCCATCCACGTCGAGAGTATGCATTCAAAGATGAAGAGAGAGCCACAGCCGCATTTAAATTTGAAATGAATGTAATTTAAATGCTTAGGTTGTTGAGCCAGAAGTCGTGCCTTTGTGCAGGCGAAGAGTAGATTGGCCATTAATGTGTTGTAATGGCTGAGATCTAGATCCGATAGCGGACTAGACAACCCATTCAATGCAATTGAATAGGGTAGGTAGTTTGGAGGGAAGCGCTCTAAGAGCCCCCTCAGGTAAAAGAGATTTTGAGATCTCATTTTGTAAGTAAAAGGAGTAGTTGTAGTTGAGTGAGGATATGCATGTAGCGTAGAGAAGAGAAGAGCCAGAGAGAGCTCAGGAACACTATTGTAAATACAGGCATTTGCCACATTTAATATAATAGAGCAGTTTTTCCTGCATTTCTGTGTTGAATGAATGTCTTTGTGTGTTCTTTATTTATGCTGTGGATGTATACTGTAGTTGTGCATTTGCAGGAGTTCTTGATTTCAGGTGAAGGTCTTTGAGGCTTCACACCAGGAGGGTGTGACAGAACACTACTGGTTCTGAGAGCCTTGCACAGAGGTTGCACTTCTGAACACCACAGGGTTCAGACAAAGATGTGCTGCAGCACAGGAGCTGAAATCATCAACTCAGGAGAAGACCTCAAGGTTGCTGAACACCTTGGAGGCAAGGCTGTGTATGAGAGACACAGTTGCAGACATAATTATGCTATGAATTCTATAGAGCTCTGCCAAGTGGGCATTGAGCACAGGCACAAGGTGCAGTTGGAGGAACTCTGTTGTGAGTTCAGAAGGAAGAACCAGAATCATTGAGGATTCTGTGAAGCTATGCTAGGTGGGCATTGAGAAGGTGTAGGGAGTGCATTGAAGAAGGAACTCTGCTGTGAGTTCAAAGGAAGCAGAATCATTGAGGATTCTGAGAGCTCTACTAGGAGGGCATCGAGCAAGTGCATGGATGCATAGGAATACATAATTGTTGAATGTTTTGTGAAAGGGAAACTCTGCTAGGTGGGAATTGAGACTGTGTGCAGGTAGGCACAGGAGAAGAGAACTCTTTGAGTTCTGGAGCTAGAGGAAGTATCCACTGAGGGATCTTCACTGGGTTGCTGAACACCTAGAAGGACTCAGCAAGAGGTTGCTTGAGCAGGAAACCAGGAAGGCACTATATTCTCCATCTGCGGGAGAAGAAAGACAAAATCCCTTAGGGGTTTGAGTGGTTGCAGAAGCTCAAAAGAGATAGCAACATCGTGTGCATGAGAAGACTCTACAGAGGCGCAAAGGTTAAAAGAATCCTTTGAGGATTCGAAGGAAAAAATCTCAGGAGGAGTTAGCGTTTCATACACGTGGCAAGGTCCAAAGTTGAAGAGCTCGCAAGGGAAAAGGAGAAGAAAGTTTGAGGCCTTTGGGAACTGGAAATTCTTCCAAGTCTCAAAAGAAAGTGTGCTGAAGCTCAGGAGGAGCAACAATAGTCATCGGATCGGCTGGAGAAGAGATCTGGTCCATTGATTTCTACGTCTAGGAGGAGCTCAGGAGAAGCGCACAGAGGGGGAGATCGACAGTCATTGGATCTCATTCAGAAATCTCGTCAGCTGTTAGATCGGGTGAAGATGCTCAGAGTTTAGCCTCTAGAGGAGCGCAGGGAAGGAGAACCGATATGAGCGGTTAGATCTGGGGTATATACCCGATAGCCATCGGATCTGCAGAAGTTGCGAGGGAGTTAAGTCCTCGTAAACAGGAGGAGAAATCCTGACAAGAGGTGGAGCCATCGGGACATCGACACTCGGAAATTGAGATTCCCGAGGTGAAGAAAATTGAGACACTTCAAGTCTTGAAACACTGGAGTGATATGGACCATCCATTGGTGGAGACACGTGGCAGAGATCGAGCACCCGTTGGTGCTTTAGCGCATCGGGAAATCGGCATTCCCATGGATAAGAGATCGGGGAAATCCAGGTTGAAAAACCCGACATAATCAGAGTCGTCCGTTCAGGGGGGACAGGTGTCAGTAATCTGCATTGAGTCGGGATATTTGGCATTGAAAAATCGAAGTTCCTGAGGTCGAAGGAGTTGGGACATCGAAAGTCTCAAAATCTCGGAGAAATCGAGACCGTCCATCTAGAAGGGAAGTGGAGGAGATCAACGCCATCGAGGAAAGTCCCAGCAGGAAAAGTTGTCCATCGTCATATCGGGGATCGACATATCAGGGATTTCGTGGACGTGAAATCTTTGCATTTTGGAATCGCGAACCCCGAAACCTCGAAAGGAGGAAGGAGCCATAGTGGGGCCAGCTGTCAGCGTATCAGAGAGTGGGAAGTGTCGCTTAAGGGTCCAGATGTTATCACGTCAGAGAGTCAGGATTTGAGGAGTCGAGAATCCCATGGGCATATGCATTTTGGCATTGGAAACCCCGAAACCCCGACGAGAGGTTTGACTACAGTCACGGGGTAGCGGTCACGTGGACCACGAGCTGAGCCAAGAGGGCTAGCTGAAGTTATAGCATATCGGGATTTGGAGAATCGCGAGTCCAGAAGACATGTGCATTTGGACATTGGAAAGTCTGAAACCCTGATGAGAAGATATATGGCTGCGGTCATATAGGGGGAGGCCACGTGGACCACGAGCTTAGCCTGGAGGGCTAGCAGGAAAAAGAGCTCATCAGGATTTTGAAGTCCAAAACCCCAACAGAAGGAATATAAGGCTGTGGTCTTATGAGAACTGGTCACATGGACTAGAGAGTCTAGCCAGGAGAGGCTAAGACGTGTAAAGGGTGTGCATCGGTGATCGGGGATTCAAGAGGTAAAGAAATCTTGACAACAGGAAAGACGAAACCCCGATAACCTGAAATTAAGATCAGGGAAGATCACGGTCAAGGTGCAGAAGGTCGTGTAGGTGAATGAAGGACCTGTGGATCAAAGTTTTCACAGGGATTCCATTGGGAGTCCAAAGAAATGCTTCGGCTCATCAGAAGGGGATTTTTGATTGATCCTGAGAGCAGGAGGTGCGTGCAGGGGTTGCGTGTGCGTCCACACTGCGTCAAGTGGTATCAGAGCGAGAACTTTGTTTGTATACTTCAAGCAGAGAGGAGAAGGCAGGTCGAAGAAGGCAGAGTGATGGGGGACTCTGTAAGGATTGTTTGCAGAGAGGCAATAGTTCGGAAGGCAGTCAGAGAGACTGTAGGAAGATGAAGCTGGTAGAACTCTTAGTGCAGAGTGATAGCAGCAGATTTTCCAGGAAGGCAAACAAAGGCAGCAACATGGCTACTGAAGGCTATAGGTATGCTGGGAGGAAAGAGCTATGGAGCCAAGAATATATATATGAAGAGCTCACATATATAAAGAGAGAAATAACGAGGCTCAAATTGAAGCTGCGGCAGGATAAGAAGATGGTCCAGGTATGCAAACCAGAGACTGGGGAAAGTCTCGATGATTTTGAAAATGAATTGGGATCAGCTGAGGATCTCAAGCACTGCCATGAGGGCAGGGATGAAATTCCAGATTGCTAGGTGGGAAAAGAGATG
This sequence comes from Picea sitchensis, assembly GCA_010110895.2. NCBI lineage: Eukaryota > Viridiplantae > Streptophyta > Pinopsida > Pinales > Pinaceae > Picea > Picea sitchensis. The sequence goes on along the minus strand of SNQJ01S0140058.1, from coordinate 12,655 downwards.
AGATCGCTGTGGGATATCAAAGATTGTCAGGAGGACAGCCAGGGAATTTCACATTGTCAGCTGGGCAATGAGATGAGGTCACTGCGGGATCTCCTAGACTGCCAAGAGGGCAGCGAAAGGTTTCCAATTTTCTAGGTGGGCAAGGAAATAGATATGGAGTTAGTTGATTCCACAGACTTCCAGGAGGGCAGTGGAAGCATCTCGGATTGTGAGGTGGGCAAAGATGAAAGTTCGAGACTGTCTGAAAATCTCATGGACTCATAGGTGAGTTCAATTCAGCAAGGAGTGTTGAAGAAGATGGGATCGGTTAATCTCATAATCTGCCAGGGAAGCAGTGGAAGCATCCCATATTGCCAGGTGGGCAGGGATGAGCAGATGAGACTATCTGTGGGTCTCATAAACTCAAAAGTGAGTTGGCATCAGCTAGGGGAGATGACAGAGCAGGTGAGCTCAAAGATAGATTTGGATCAGCATGTGCAGCTGACAGAAGAGGAGGAAGATCAGGATGATATTCTGATGATTGGGGGAATTGGAGTATTCCTACCATGTGCCCAGGAGGAGGCAAAAATTTGTGTTGCAGATGGTGCAACAACAGAACAGTCACAGCTGACGATGAATGTCAGGGAAGAAGAAGAATTGGAGCAGGTTTTGGAAGCTGCCCAAGAAGGAAAAGAGAATGAGCATTCGGAGGAATGTCTCAACATATTCAGCCAAGAAGCTAAAGAAGCTGTAGCACTGAAGCTGACAACAGAAGAAGGAAAGGAGAGTGAGAATTCTGAGGAATGGCTCAATGACTTCAGCCAAGAAGTTGAGGAAGCTGTAGCATTGAAGCTGACAGCCGAAGGAGTAGACGAAGAGGATGATGAGCATTCTGAGGAATGGCTCAATATTTTCAGCCAGGAAGCTGAAAAGACTGCAACAGGGGAGGTTGCAGAAGAAGAGGAAGAAGGGGCATATAGCATTTGCTTTGCTGATCTGTGGGAACAGATAGAATCCCTGGAAGAGAGGGTAAAAGTGCAGAGTGTGCACATCCAACAGGTGAAGTTGGAAATGGATGAAGGAGGCATGGGAGATCATAATGATCTGCTCATGCGCCAACATTTTTTGCAGCTGAGGAGACTGCAAAAGCAGAGCCAACCACTGGAGCAACTGGATGAAGTTATTGAAGAGATCAGGAAGCTGATGATCCGATCAGCAGAGACTACCAATGAGGAGAGGCTGGACAGAAATGAAGCAACAACAGTGTAGCAGAAGTAGCAACAGCAACAGAATGGAGCAGATGGGAATCTCTAGATATTTGTTTGGGATCCAGGACAATTTCCAATAGCTTAGAGGGGAAGCGCATGAGTAGGAGCTCATGATTTTTCAGCTGAGGAGTTTGATGCAGGAGCATCTCTCCACGTCAGCCAGCCATGTCGAGAGCATGCATTCAAAGCTAAAGAGAGAGGCACAACCTCATTTAAATTTGAAATGAATGTAATTTAAATGCTTAGGTTGTTGAGCCAGAAGTCGTGCCTTTGTGTAGGCAAAGAGTAGATTGGCCATTAATGTGTCGTAATGGCTGAGATCTAGATCCGATAGCGGACTAGACAACCCACTCAATGCAATTGAATAGGGTAGGTAGTTTGGAGGGAAGCGCTCTAAGAGCCCCGTCAGGTAAAAGAGATTTTGAGATCTCATTTTGTAAGTAAGAGGAGTAGTTGTAGTTGAGTGAGGATCTGCATGTAGAGAAGAGAAGAGAAGAGCAAGAGAGAGCTCAGGAACACCATTGTAAATACAGGCATTTGCCACATTTAATATAACCAAGCAGTTTTTCCTGCATTTCTGTGTTGAATGAATGTCTCCATGTGTTCTTTATTTATGCTGTGGATGTATACTGTAGTTGTGCATTTGCAGGAGTTCTTGATTTCAGGTGAAGGTCTTTGAGGCTTCACACCAGGAGGGTGTGACAGAACACTATGGGTTCTGAGAGTCGTGCACAGAGGTTGCACTTCTGAACACTGCGGGGTTCAGACAAAGACGTGTTGCGGCACAGGAGCTAAAATCATCAACTCAAGAGAAGACCTCAAGGTTGTTGAACACCTTGGAGGCAAGGCTGTGTATGAGAGACACAGTTGCAGAAAAAATTCTGCTATGAATTCTGTAGAGCTCTGCCAAGTGGGCATTGAGCATAGACGCAAGGTGCAGTTGGAGGAACTCTATTGTGAGTTCATAAGGAAGAACCAGAATCATTGAGGATTCTGTGAAGCTCTGCTAGGTGGGCATTGAGCAGGTGCAGGGAGTGCACTGAAGAAGGAACTCTGCTGTGAGTTCAAAGGAAGAAAAATCATTGAGGATTCTGAGAGCCCTGCCAGGAGGGCATCGAGCAAGTGCATGGGTGCACAGGAAGACATAATTGTTGAATTTTTTGTGAAAGGGAAACTATACCAAGTGGGCATTGAGACTGTGTGTAGGTAGGCACAGGAGAAGAGAACTCTTTGAGTCTGGAGCTGGAGGAAGTATCCACTGAGGGATCTTCATTGTGTTGTTGAACACCCAGAAGGACTCAGCAAGAGGTTTCTTGAGAAGGAAACTAGGAAGGCACTATATTCTCCATCTGTGGGAGAAGAAAGACAAAATCCCTTAGGGGTATGAGTGGTTGCAGAAGCTCAGAAGAGATAGCAACGTGTGCATGAGAAGACTCTGCAGAGGTGCAAAGGTTAAAAGAATCCTTTGAGGATTTGAAGGAAGAAAGCTCAGGAGGAGTTAGCATTTCATATGCATGGCGAGGTCCAAAGTTGAAGAGCTCATAGAGGAAAATGAGAACAAAGGTTGAGGCCTTTGGGAACTGGAAATTCTTCCAAGTCTCGGAAGAAAGTGCGTTGAAGCTCAAGAGGAGCAATAGTAGTCTTCGAATCGGCTGGAGAAGAGATCTGGACCATTGATTTCTACGTCCAGGAGGAGCTCGGGAGAAGTGCACAGAGGGGGAGATCGACAGCCATTGGATCTCATTCAGAAATCCTGTCAACCATTAGATCAGGTGAAGATGCTCAGAGTTTAGCCTCTGGAGGAGCACAGGGAAGAAGAACAGATCTAAGCCATTATATCTGGGGCAGATACCCGACAACCGTCGGATCTGCAAAAGTTGCGAGGGAGTTAAGTCCTCGTAAACAGAAGGAGAAATACTGACAAGAGGTGGAGCCATCGGGACATCGGCACTCGAGAAATCAGGATTCCCGAGGTGAAGAAAATCGAGACACTTCAAGTCTCGAAACACCGGAGTGATCTGGACCGCCCATTGGTGGAGACACGTGGTGGAGATCGAGCACCCGTCGGTGCTTTGGTGCATCGAGAAATCGACATTCCCGTGGACAAGAGATCTGGGGAATCCAGGTTGAAAAACCTGACATAATCAGAGCCGTCCATTCAGCGGGGACAGGTGTCAGAAATCCACATTGAGTCGGGATATTCGACATCAGGAAATCAGAGTTCCTGAGGTAAAATGAGTTGGGACATCGAAATTCTCGAAATTCCGGAGAAATCGGGACCGTCCATTTGGAAGGGACACGTGGAGGATATCGGCGCCATCAGGGAAAGTCCTGGCAGGAAAAGTCGTCCATCATCATATCGGGGATTTCGTGGACGCGAAATCTTTTCATTTCAGAATCGCGAACCCCAAAACCCCGAAAGGAGGAAGGTGCCATAGTGGGGCCAGCTGTCAGTGTATCAGAGAGTGGGAAGTGTCGTTTAAGGGTCTAGCTGTCAGCACGTCAGAGAGTCGGGATTCAAGGAGTCGGGAATCCTGTGGGCATATGCATTTTGGCATTGGAAACCCTGAAACCCTGACGAGAGGTTTGACTACAGTCACGGGGTAGAGGTCACGTGGACCAGGAGCTGAGTCAGAAGGGCTAGCTGAAGTTATAGTGTATCGGGATTTGGAGAATCACGAGTCCAGAAGACATGTGCTTTTGGACATTGGAAAGTCTGAAACCCCGATGAGAAGCTATAAGGCTGCGGTCATATAGGGGAAGGTCACGTGGATCACGAGCTTATCCTGGAGGGCTAGTGGAAAAAATATCTCATCTGGATTTTGAAGTCCAAAACCCCGATGGAAGGAATATAAGGCTGCGGTCTTATGAGAACTGGTCAGATGGACTAGAGAGTCTAGCCAGGAGGGGCTAAGACGTGTAAAGGGCGCGCATCGGTAAATTGGCTCATTGGTGATCGGGGATTCAATAGTTAAAGAACTCTTAACAACATGAAAGACAAAACCCCGATAACCTGAAATTAAGATCAGGGAAGATCGCGGTCAAGGTGCAGAAGGCCGTGTAGGTGAATGAAGGACCTGTGGATCAGGGTTTTCATAGGGATTCCATTGGGAGTCCAAAGAGCCACTTCGGCTCATCAGAAGGGGATTTTTTATTGATCCCGAGAGCAAGAGGTGCATGCAGAGACCCTGTGGGGGTTGCATGTGCATCCACATTGCGTCAATAAACACTTCTCCACACTCTATTCTTTCGGAGTTTCGCAAGTCGGGATTTCTGGACTTGCGAGGACAAGGGAAACTTACCCTTGGGTTTTCTGGGTACCAAAACACTGAAATGCCGAACCAAGTCACGCTATGCCAATTTGGGATTCCGCGAATCGGGGTTTCATATATCGAAATTTTGGAATGCAAGAGGTCGAAGATTCACACTCCTTGACTACTCGAATGCCGAAAAGCCGACACACCCGCTCATCATACATTCGACCAAAATCGGGGTTCCACAGTTCGGGATTTCGCAACTAGCGGGTACAAGGGAACTTATCCTCGAACGTCCTGGTTCCCGAAATGCCGAACACCCATACTTACCCATGCCAGTCCAATTCAAAGTTTTGTAAATCGAAGATTCGCGATGTGCGTAGACAGGAGGTCTCACATCTAGATCTTCCAGGAGCTGAAACTATGAAGTACCAACTCTTAACCTGCACATCTATTTTAAGATTTCACCCATCGACATTTCGCAAGTTGGGGATTCGGGACTTGCAAGTAAAAGGGACTAGCCTCTAGGTATTCTGGGTACTGAAACTTTGAAAACTGATAACTTACCCACACACTAGCATTTCGGGATTTCATATGTCGGGATTTCGCGAGTCGTGAGGACAAGGGTTCTTACCCTCTGATCTCTTGGGTGCCGAAAAGCCAAAACACTTACCAGCCACCACATGTACTCTATAGCTGGAAGGTCCAAGTACACCTATGGGTCTTGGAATCGACGGTCCCAATTTATTCTCTACTTACGAAGGTTAAAAAGAAGTTGAGGCATTAACGCCTGCGTTCCTTCATCCAATCTAATGGTCGTAACAGAACTTAGATCCTCCGAAAGGATCTCATTCGTGCATTTAGAAAGAGGAAGGGTATCTTGGGTAACGAACCACCAAAAGGTCCTAATTCTAAGAGGACCATTCTCTCTCTTGTGCAGGATTTTAAAAACTACGCCATTAATTCCTTCTTTAGGCCCTCTGGTAAATTTCACCAGGTTTGAAGACCCGACTGGAAGGTCCTCTTAAAATATCTGAGCTATTATCTTCTGTGACTGGTAATGAGCAAGCTCAAGGTTTCTACTATGAAGGAAGTCCTTTCTAGGCACTTACCCCGGCTTTATAGGGTGAGGGAACCTTCCCGAAAGCAGATCTGAAAAAAAAAACTGCACTTATTCATAATTATATATATATATATATATATATATAAACCGAATGTGGTCTTTCCAACATAAGCATGCAACCACCATTTCCGATCAAAACACCATGCAGACATTTCTTACACATAAACCATTTATAAGTGTTCAAACCATGAGCATACATTCCAAGATATTCAATGCAAGACACAAGATATAAACACTTATCAGAAAACACCAGGTGATGTAACTACTTAGAGGGGTGGTCATTTCCACCCAACCGTAGGCTCAGTGACTCTGAATGGATTTACCACTAGCCACCCTCAAGCTAGACCATGATGCTTGAGACTCTCCATCTTGGTTGTTCAACAATCAAGAACGAAGGTTACTCTCCTTCTTCTCCGCTATCACTCACTCTGTATTTTGTTCCAGAGTTCTTCCGATCTCTTTCCTGCGATCTCCCTTGCGTCCCCCCCCCTCCCACACCTTTTACCAGCCTTTAGTTTTTCTGGCGAGGTTGCATGTGGCACGAATTTCGCCGTGATGGTCAAGTATGAGGCCTCCATGGATGGGTGGTTCACCCCCATCCCTCATTAACTCACGAGAAACCTCTTCACCTACCATCTTGGCGAGTAATTCATTTTGGGGCCAGCGAGCCGCTCTTGGTTCTCCGGGCCAGTGAAGACCAAATACGGTATTGGTTTCGGTGGAAGTTAACGCCACCATTCCAGGTGTCTTCCACCACCTTTCTTCAGCCATCTTGATCTCTTTTTCAGCACATCCCCCTCTCTCGGCCCGATTAGATGCAGTGTCTCTCTCTCTCTCTCTCTCTCTCTCTCTTTCTCTCTCTCTCTCTCTCTTTATTGCAAAGGAAGTTGGGATTCTCTCTCTCTCTCTCTCTCTCTCTCTCTCTTTATTGCAAGGAAGTTGGGATCGAATAGGCATGTTCAGTAATGCCAAGTTGCATCAATAGTTGTGGACATAAGCAGTTGTGCTATCTGGTAACTTGGTCACCATCAGTTGCAAAAAACAGGAAGATTCAAGAAGAGGTATGAATTGGTCATCTCGCAATTACTCAAATGTGAAATTATTTGGTTGTGATGCGTATGGTTTTTTATCAACTTTTTAAGTAGGACCCAGATCAAACATGTAGATCTTTGTTATGGTGATGATGTCAAGGGGTGCATACTGTGGGATCCTACTACCCACAGAATCATCATGGACATAGATGTAGTGTTTGATGAATCTCCTTTTATAAGGGGATATATATGGAACAACCAGAATGGTTAGTTCAGAATCACAATAGAAGATTTGTTTGCAAACTCAAAAAACATTGTATGGCCTGAAGCATGCTAGGAAAATGGTACAAGATGTTTGATTCCTTCATGGTGAGCCAAATTTTATAAGAAGTGAGTATAACCATTGTGTTTATGGTATATTCATTATTTTGGTGTTATATGTTATGCTTGTTGCAAGCACAAGCATGGTTGAGATCAACAAGTTGGCTCAGTGGATTAGGATGTTTGTTATGAAGGATCTCGAAGAAGAAAAATAAATCTTGGGCATGGAAATACACAGAGACAGGAAATATGGTAAGCTTGGTTATCACAACAGAAGTATGTGGTGAAGATACTCAGGAAATTCAGTATGAATAATGTGAAACTGGTAAAATCCCTTTGGCTTTCCATTGTAAATTCTCTTCAGGTTTATGTCACAATTGATGAAGAAGAAAAGGGTTATATGTCTCGAGTATTATATGCTAGTAGGAAGTTTGATGATTGCGATGGAGAAATGGTTAGCATTTCACATGTAGTTGGTGTTGTCAATAGACACATGGAAAATCCAGATCAGGAGCATGGAAATGGGTGCTTCAAACACAGAAGCATAAGTATCAACTACAGTTGTTGCAGGATTTGGCATGTGGTTATGATTCATGAGGTTTGGAAAAGTGCATCGGTCTATTAGACAGGTTAATGGTCCATGCTGGAGTGAATCATGCAGGCATGTTCACGTAACGATATTGTTAGAGAAGTTGCAGAGCTATGATGGTGTTTGGCTTCTCTTGCACGGAAGGTGATGGATGAATTAATTAAGGGCATGATATATCAGGTAAATTGTTGTCAAGGTGGAGATTCTTGGAAACATGCCAACGAATTTTCCCATGCGATGCACATGCTCATGTATGCAATCTATTTATGAACTCTTCATGTAATGATCTATTCATGATTAGTTTGTGTAAATGAGTGATAGATGTTATATATATGAGCACACCCATAGAAGTAGAGGACAATGCGAGTGCAAGCGAGCACATTGTGTGAGGAGAGTTGTATGCCTAGGTTGACTATTGTAATTCTCCCTTGAATAGAAGAAGACTGATAATCATTGCCCATAATTTTTTCCCAATTTAAATTTCCACATAAATCATGGTGTCAAGTTTATATTTGTTCTTGATTTCATGAGTTTTTAATATAGTTGGTTTATGCTGATTTAATACTCTATTTTTCTTCCACTACCCAACATTTTATGCCATATAAATGTATTATAAAATTAGCTTTTATCTCTTATTTTGTATCTCTTAGAAATTATAGTAAATCTTGTGCACATTATAAGTTTTGAATAGGAAATCTCCGAGAGAATATATGTGAGGTCAAAGCCGATATGAGTAGAATGCTATGGCTGCTACACGGAACCTTAAAAACCTAGGTGTTATACAACATTACTATTTAAATTAATTCATCAACGACCTTTTCAAATATGGCTCGTAGCCTGTGCTCGACTAGCAAGCAATGTGGGTGGCTGTTGTGCTTACACTTTCTTAATCTATAGACGCGACCAACCTCACGTGAATTCTACGCATGAGTATGAGACATGGCTTGAATCATATTAGGAATATTTTATATTTTATCAGAGTTTTTTTAGATTATATAGATTACATGGCATCTTACTAGTACTCCTAGTCTCAATATGCTAATCGATGTAGCCAATTAAGAAATGTTGACATGAGGCAGTGTGATTAAACTATTTTTGGTGTTTGCTGTAATTAATTTGTTACAGAAGGGGCTATCCCATGATCTTCCATGGCGATGCCAAGGTTAGCTTGCACCTAAATAAAGTTAAAAAGGCCCTAAAAGCTTTGCGTTTCTCAAAATATGTATTCTATGCGTACGGACAAATTTGTAAATCGACTCTTTATTTAGAGAAAGGACAAATGGATTTAAAAATTTAAATACAAGAAAAACATGGACAGCAGATTGAACTTCAACTTGTTAGATTTGACTGTATACATATAATAATACAATTTACAATTTGTTTTCATTGCTGTTTGTCAACGAGTGTCTGTTTCCGATTATCCTGTCATAATCAATGCTGTTTTGTTTTAGATGAGTGCCGTATGGTAATACACAGACATTGAACTTCATCTGCACAATATTCCAGTGGTGGATAAATACAACCAAACTCTGTAGCATTCCAGCAATAGAATGCTCAGTAATTATATGCAATTTCAGCGCGCAGGATGCTGCAGACGTTTATGAATCCGAAAGTGGGTTGTGGAGTTCAGTGGTGGTATCCAACTTGGAAATAATGTAGAAAGCGCTAGTTGTAAGCGCCAGCGCCAGTTGTAAGCGCCAGTTATAAGCATAAGTTGTGAGAGTCAGTTGTAGGCGTGTTAAGAGTCAGTTCTTAGTTAAGAATCCAGTTGTCTTTGGTTTGCATGTAACCGACTCGGGAGAGTCTTTTCCTATATAAAGATGTAATTCGTCTTCATTGAATAAGAAGAAGTGAGCATAGCCTCACTGTGGTGTTTTGCTCGTATATTTTATCTTGGTATCAGAGCCGCTGGGAGATTGTGAGAGGCAGATGAATCTTAAGTGAGGAGCCCATGCCAGACCGCTGCGAAGTCGAAGCGTCCCTAGTGGAATTTGTTACTGTCTATACGTGGATCGCTGTCTGAGATCAATTGGAGGCAGATCGCTTGTTCTGTGGGAGCCCAGCCGGTCGCTGCTCCGTCCATATTCCGAGAAGAGCCACACTGAGGCCACAAATCGCTGGAGAGGGATTGAACTGTACGTGGAAGAGATCGTTGTTTGCTTCTACGCATTCTAGAAGGGTGATTTCCAAATAAGAGAGGTGCGCGCTTATCTTGTGCTACTGTGGAGCATCAAGCTCGCTGTGGAGGCGGATCGCTTGCTGGTGAAGAGGTTGATTGCTTGTTGGTGAAGAGGCAGATTGCAGAAGCAATCGAATTGGGAGAGGAGCCACACAGAGTTGCTGCGTGACTTGCCTTACCTACGCGAAGGAGAGGGATTCCCTATCAATCAGTTTCATTCTCCATGCGTGGAGCACTCTATGGTAAGCTCCTTCAATGAAGTACATGCAAATAAGCAAAATGGAGTTATTCATTTTTTATTATTATTAAAAGTGGATAAAGCGTATGCATGTGGAGTTTAAAACTTTATATGGACTATAAAGAAGTTTATTAAGGAGGGTAAGAGATTTAAGAAATTGTGAAGTGGTTTTTTATTCAAAGTGGACTTTATTTTGAAGTATAAGTGGATATTAAAGTTTATTCAAGAGAATATTATTTGTGAGATTTTGTGTGTGAAAGTTGAGAGTCGAGATTGAGTTGGATCGGTGGTAACCGAAGGTAGAGCGAAAAAAAGTTGCATATCCTTGGTGATTTTCTTGCAGAGACTAAATTACATCGATGGCGAATCCGCTGGCAGAGACCTACCTCAACGAAGCCAACAAGTTAGATGGCTCGAACTTCATTAACTGGAAATTCAAGATGCAGACGCTTATGGAGGGCTATGGTGTCTGGAACATTGTGAAGGGAACTGAAATGAAACCTGATGCAGTTGCAGGTGCGACAGCAACACAGATCCAAGACTGGGAGAAGCGCGAAAACGAGGCAAAGGTATTGTTGCGCATGTCTGTTAAAGATAGCATAATTCAACATATTAGAGACGCTACAACTTCTGCTGCAACATGGACAACTCTTAAAGCATTGTATGAAACTAGCAACACAAATCACATTTTGTTCCTAAAAACTAAATTGCTAGGCATTAAGATGGATGGAAATGAATCTGTTAGTTTATTTTTGGGTCGCATTAAAGAGGTAAAAGACAAGCTAGTAAATATAGGGGAAACTGTTTCCAACACTGATCTAGTGACTATTACCTTAAATGGTATGCTAGAAGATTATCATATGTTCATAACTGGTCTTGCAGCAAGGGAGAAACCTCCTACGTTTGAAGAATTGATAGGTATCTTGTTGCAAGAGGAAGAGAGGCGCGGGAATTTGAAGCCTCCGAGTAAAGATTTGGCACTGTGGTCAAATAATAGATCTGCAAGAGGAAGATCAGGAGTAAGAGGCAGAGGAGGCAGTTCATGGCAGAGAGGCGATTCATGGAAGAGAGGCAGTTCATCGCAAAGAAGACAATCTCCAAATCAAGGCATGCAATCTGATAGGAATGAGTCAAAGAGTTGTTTTTATTGTGGCCGACCTAGACATATGGTTAAAGACTGTTATAAGAAGAAAAGTGATGAGGCTAGGAATAAACCTAGAACACATTCAGGTCATTATGCAGAAAAATATTCAAATCAAGATCACAAATTATTTATTGCTAATGATGATATTGATGAACCCCCGAATTTTGACTCACGGGATCTTAGGTTGTTTGTGTCTAACGCTGCTTTATCTGTTGAAACGGATGATTCTGATGCCTGGTTTGTGGATTCCGGAGCATCAGTACATATGACTTGTAATAAAAATTGGTATGCTAATTTTAAAGAAACACAAAATGGTGCCAACATATATCTTGGAGATGACCGTGCTCATCAGATCAAGGGATATGGAGACATTCCTGTGACATTGCCGAATGGTATTGTTCGTCACATTCGCAATGTGGTGTATGTGCCAGGAATAAAGAAAAATTTGATCTCTGTGTCCACCATTACAGATCAGAACTTGAAGGTTGAATTCTTCAAGAATTATTGCATAGTGAAGGATCTGCTGGACCATTTATGAACTGTTGCAATGGGTGTCAGAGTAGGAGGTCTATACAAACTTGATGTTACCAACAAAGCACATCATGCAATGACTTCTGCTACTATGCCAACATAGACTCTTTGGCATCAAAGGTATGGACACATCAATCATCCTAATTTATTGTTATTACAGAAAATGAATATGGTTGAAGGACTTCCCATGTTAAAGAACGAGAAAGTTGCTTGTGATGGATGTGCATTAGGAAAGATGCACAGAGATGAATTCCCCTATAATCCTGATAAGAAAAAGAGAGATTTGTTAGATCTTGTGCATACTGATGTTTGTGGGCCTATGCAGACTAGGTCTTTAGGAGGTGCATTTTACTTGCTGTTATTTATTGATGATTTTACGAGATACACATGGGTTTACTTCCTTAGACGAAAAAGTGATGTTTTCAAGTACTTTAAGGAGTTCATAACCATGGTGGAAAAGCAGACAGGAAAATCCATCAAAATCCTCTGTTCAGATCAAGGGGGAGAGTATAAATCAGGGGACTTCAAGAAATATTGCAAAAAGAATGGAATAGTACAGCAATTTACAGTACCTCACACTCCACAACAAAATGGACTCACTGAAAGGAAAAACAGAACTCTGGCAGAGTGTGCACGTAGTATGATGAAAGGTAAGAATCTCTCAAATGCATTTTGGGTTGAAGCCATAAATACTGTAGTTTATTTAAAGAATAGAAATCCAACAAGGTGTCTTGATAATGTTACTCCTTTCGAAGCCTTGTATGGTTCCAAACCCGCAGTTAATAATTTGAAAGTATTTGGGTGTAAGGATTTTGCACATATTCCAAAGGAGAATAGGAGGAAATTGGATGCTAAAGCCACTAAATGTATTTTCATTGGGTATTGTTTTGAATTTAAAGCATACAAATTGTTTGATCCTGCTACTCACAAAGTATTTGCAAGTAGAAATGTACTTTTCCATGAGCAGGAAGCAGGAAATCATGACGACAACAGTCATG
>SNQJ01S0140057.1:25129-35974 GCA_010110895.2 Picea sitchensis | reverse complement strand
CCTAGGCTCATATATAAAGGCTAGAGCTCATTTTCATTTGGATCATCACCATTCCTCACCATTTGTGGGGTAACACTTCTACTTATTTGCTATTTCAGCCTTCTTGGTCTTTCTCTCTCATGCACTATGCTTGGAAATGGTCTCGTGGATGGTTTGTTGATTTTCAATGGATATTTCTGCAATTAGGGTTTTGTGCTCTTGTCTTCTTGGATAAAGTAAGTAATTTTTTGCAATCTTATAGTATATTGTTGATGTAAATGGTGAAATTGCTATTTTGTGCAAAAATTCTTGTTTGTTGAAACTTGAAACCCTAAGAGAGGAACATAATTTCTTCTTCCTCTCACAAAGTTTTACTTTTCCAAAATTTGTGAATTGTTTTGCTAGGGTTAGAACCCCAAAGCCCTAAAGTGTTAGCACTTTCGGATTTTAGCCCCAAGCAATTGATCTTTGACCTCGTTGAAGCTACAAGAAGGGAGAAACGATATCTAGGGCCCAAAAGTGTTTGCACCCTATACGTCCTTCTCCTCAAAGTCTAAAGCCTAAGGATCGAATGTGCTTGCACCTTAGGGTTTAGACTCTACCTCTTGGTTTCAATTAGATCAACCTTCAAGCTTGGATGCATTTGAGACTCCATAGCCCTAGAATGGAAAAGGAACTAATCTAGAAGTAACTCTTGTGGTGAAAGTGATTGATAAACCCATTTTCCAAATCTCTCAAGTATTCTACTAACTCGAGTAACTCTAACCCTAGCAAACTCACTATATTAATTGTTGTTGTTATAAAAGTTTGCTACAGCCATCTTAAAATACATTTATTGCTGCATACACTCATCTAAAGTTGGCTTAAATTATTCAGAAATTATCTCTAGCAATTGGATAACTTTATGCTTGATGAATGCTTACTTTTCATGCTAAATTGCTACATTTTTAGTACTAATTGTTGTTGTTGTTACAAATTATTCATTGTTGTTATAAGACTGGTTTACTACTGCAATTTGCAACAGCTATAGCTACTTAACTTGTCTAGTGTCTAAAATAGGTCATTATTGCATACTTTAGCTTGGAAGTTGTTATATATATGCTGCAAAGTGTTCTTGTTCCAGGAAGGTACAACAAACTACATTACAAACCCCTCTCTCCTTCCTAGACCTAGAACCACTAACCGGTGATCAAGATAGGGGGCGGAAGGGGGCGGAAGGCTTGGCTACTAAACTTTTTATTTGATCCCTTGCAGTCACATAGGAAGCCTCCCTTGTGGTGGACCTCCTCCATCACTAAAACGATGGAAGTTCCTACGTGACAATGGTAGTTTCTTCCATAGTTACGCAAGATTTGGGGATCTTGCGGTGGGCTTTGCACAAATACAAATCCTGCGATAATAGGGGTCTCTAACTCCGAGGTGGACCCTTGTATCTATTTCTCTGTTATTTCGTTTTGTTATTGACTTTTTCCACCTGCACCACTTTTCCTTGCAAATCATTAGTAGTCATCTGCAACTTCGCTAGTTGGTTTGAAAAGCTAGAAATAGCTTTGAGAATAGGATCAGTAGGAGGAACTTATTTTTGCTTATGGTCAGTCTTGGTCCTAGGGTTGCTTAGCACATCAAGCTTCCTTGAGTGGTTCTAATTTTCATCAAGAGTCTTGGGGCTGACTCTAGCAACGGCGAGCACCGTAGGGTTGGCATTATGGATGAAAAAATTGAAAGTTCCTTGAAATGCATTCATGTAGTACATCCAGATGGTATCGACAGTTGGCTTATAAGTTTGCGAAATATCTTGCACAACCTTATCAAACCTTTTGTCAAAATCATCAATGGTTTCATTTTCATTTCTCTTCACGTTAGTCAAAGCACCTATAAAAGAAACTGAACATATTTCTTTTCCATCCATTTATCAAAGAAAATGGTTTGACAAGTTTCAATAGAATCTATGTTATTATCAAGCAAAGATTGAAACCATTTTCCAGCATCCCTTTTCAATGATAGAGCAAAGCATCTAAGTAACACATCCAAATGACAAATCCCAATATCAATGATATATTCCATAAATGTATCCCAATGTTCTCTTGCACCAATAGCATTATTGCCATTGAAAGATGGGATCTTGTCAGGAGCAGAGGGCATAGCATGAGGTTAACCTGCTTTGTTAAAAAAATCAAATGGTTTAAAAGCATTTGTCAACCATGAAGAAGTCATTTGAGTTAGTGAACTTGAATCAACAAATAATCTCTTATATCATATAAAGTTTCAAATCCAATACTATTATTTAATTCCCTTACCTTAAGTCTATGCCTTCTTCTATGATAAGCAAGTTCAGGTTCAGGAACAAAACAAAGAGTACCTTGGGCATTCCTTCTTGTAGAGTACCTTCTTGTTGTATTTGGATTCAGAGGAGTCACCAGATGAGACAATCAAGTTGGTAATAACAATGTTCTCATCAGATACAATACAAAGAACTTACCCAACCTGGCGGGATGATGTCATCAATGAGCCAGAAATAAACCAAGGACATCCCCGACAACGATGCCAAAAAGTGTTATGTCTCTCAAGGTGATGGAACGTTTGGGATTGAAGACTTCAAGAACATACACAACCAGTTAATGTAATAATTAAGTTATCATGGAAAATTATTTTCCATGGCGATGAATCGAAGTCTATACTATAAAACAAGTGTTGCACCCTTCCTTCTCTAAACAATAGAATTGAACCTTCACATATTCGATATTTTAGTTACAAAAATAAAATTAATCATCATCCACCTTTGAAACAATAAATTGCTTGGTTCCATGACTAGCCCCCATTGTCCAACATATTTCTCATTTCAGCATTTTAAATCTACATACAAAACATGCTCTCAACTTTCTCGATAAAATCTTCTTCCACTAACCCACGAAATGCACCAACCACCTAGAATATGGTGTGCTAGCAAGTGA
Source organism: Picea sitchensis (assembly GCA_010110895.2). Taxonomy (NCBI): domain Eukaryota; kingdom Viridiplantae; phylum Streptophyta; class Pinopsida; order Pinales; family Pinaceae; genus Picea; species Picea sitchensis. The sequence goes on along the minus strand of SNQJ01S0140057.1, from coordinate 33,044 downwards.
ATCTAAAAATAAGTACCTCCTCGTCCTCGTAGAGATGGACTATTGCTTGCTCAAATTTATCTAAAAGCTTGTTTGGGTCTTGTTCATCCTCAAATTCCTTCATTCCTTGTGACAACTTCAACTTTTCTTCCACCAACTCTTCCCCACAAACTTGAATTTAATATAAATTTCAAACATTGTGAAGATAACCTTGTGTATCTCTTGCAGCCATCTTGCAATCATTTCATCCAAATATTCTCCCGATGATATGCAGGTATGCACAACAACTTGGCCATCCATATTACTTTGTGTTACTTCTTCAACATGTTCAAGTTATCTACATTTTAGTCGTATACTAATGAGTTTTCTTCCTCTACCACATTTGGGTCTTCCTCATATGGCTTTTGTCTTCGATATAGAGAGAACACTACTTTCTACCTCCTTTGCTGAAACATCATTACCTTCTTGTTTGTGCATATCATTCTTCTCATTGCATAGATCTGTGGTCTTCTAAAAAGGACCTTGTAACAAAGATATCAGATTTTACTCAAAGAAAGACTCAACGATGCCAAAGAATAAGAGTTGACCCAAGCTCACAATAAACTCTATAGTGATTCAAGAAACTTAAAAAACAAAATAACAAACTAAATTTTAGAAAAAAAATCATTAATATGAAAGTTTACAATCTCCATATAAAGCAAGTTTTTAGTAATGACTAGTTCTGAACTACAAAGATAATACTACATACTACAAAATCCATGGAATTTAACCAATCTATAGGTCTATTAGTCCAACGTTGACTATGTGAAATTTGATTAGAAAACAAGCAAAATCTGTGTTCCTTTTGTTTTTACTATCTTTTGTTATTTATAGATAGACGATTAAGTTTGAATCACAAGATTTGCAAGACAAACTCACTAAGTCAATCTACCTTACCTTTCACTGGTCAGTGTGAGTCATACTTGCAAGCCAAAATGGAAAATATGACTTGGGGCCAAGTCAAACTCAAAGGAGTCGTTCCATTAAAAAGGAAAGTCAAACTCTAGTGACGAATCCAACTCGGACTCAAAAGAGTCCAGTAAGACTACCTTGTAGCCACCCCTCAATAGATTAATTACTTCAAATTCAATCATTGTCTTTATGCCATGGCATGTGACAAGAACTTCAGTTAGCTATCCCGCAAGCTTAACTTGATAGTGATCAACCACTCTTATGCATGTATTTATTGCCTTGAGTGAAGGAAGACTTAATTCACATGAGATGAAGGTTGTTGTCTAAAGAAAAATCAACTAAGGAAAAGAGTTAGGTAGGTGGAGAGAGAGAGAGAGAGAGAGGAAAAGAGTTAGGTAGGTAAAGAGAGAGAGAGAGGAAAAGAGTTGGGTAGGTAGAGAAAGAGAGAGAGGTAGAGAGTTAGGTAGGTAGAGAGAGAGAGAGTAAAAGAGTTAGGTAGGTAGAGAGAGGAAAAGCATTCAATTGTTTTATTTGTCGACAAAAAACAATTCACAAGATCAACCATTCCAACAAGTCTCTACTGTTCAAACACAAGAAACATACTAAATAAACATACAAATTCTGCAAAGCATCAAATAGTTTTGGAGAATTGATTGTTCAGCACAAATTGAAACAAATCTCGTCCACAGTCTTCTTATCAAACAAAGAATCAAACAGATCAATGTCTGTTATCCAGAACTTTAATAGGAGAACAAAGATTAGTACCATCAACAGTTCTACATATGTTAGTCTTACTATAACTGACTAAATATTAGTGAAAGTCTCCTGCTCTATCAATTCATTGTCTGGCAGAAAATACCTGATACAGTTCTCTAAGGATCAGATTGGTCTGGACCATGCCACAAATATACCAACAAACCAACAAAAAGAATCTAAAAAGTGCTAAGCCTTTTTCTTGAAGTTGTCTCAAAGATGGTTAACAGTATATCACAGATGGTATAATGACCAACATTAACAGAACAAGAAAAAAAACCAGTACCTTAACAATATCAGCACAGGTGTAGCAATAAGCTTCTTTTATTCTCCGTGCCACTTCCAATGAATCCTCAGGCGGTATATTTTCACCCCTTTCCTGCCAAAATACTACATCTAGATGTTAGTAAATATGGCCAGTTAATTGACTAATATGCATGGAAGGTGTAATTGAAAAACAACCATATCATATAGACTACCACAAATCAAAACAAGTGCATTTGTTGCAATACCGATGCGAACTGTCACAATTATCAAATGCCGAAAGGATGACATGCAAATTTGAGCTCTATCTATAATAAGGAATTGACACACATTGCCTCTTCATAAGTGCAGTGACCTCAACAAAAACTATAATAAATGCATTTCTCATGGTAATTTAGGAGTCTTGGGACATTTGCACACTGGATGTCTTCTCGTACTTGCATCAAATCAGACCTATACTCTATGATTTAGATTTTGAGATCAAATACTGTATAATATATTTTCTAGAATGAACCACCATCATTTTTAGAGGAGATTCTAACTAAAACATCAACAACGAGACAATCATACAAGAAGTGGCATCATCTTGTAAGAAAATTATAGTTGCATTACAAAGCAAGCACAAAATAAATCGGATAGGAGAGAGAACATAAGCACGATATATTATGCTATACTGTAGTAAATTACAAGAGGCTAGCCCAAGATGAGCTGACAATGAGAGAAACACATAAACCTCTCGCACAAAATGCACTTGACACACAATATCAATGTCGTATACTTCGTTACGACGGTTTAATTGCTTGACATCAATAACACAAACATGATACAAACTGACATAATTTGTCATTGTTGGAGCTCGCAATTTGCTCCAACACATCTTATGGTATGCATATGGATATTGTACCTACTCATAAGTTGTGACTTATGATTGCTTATATTATATTTATAACGATAATATAACGATAACACGAACACATAAAGGAAACATAGATTATATTAATAATGAGAAAGCAAAAATCTTTCTTATAAAGGGTTACAAGTTAGTCTAGTCAATCCACTTTATGAATGTGGGTTAGACCCAGAAACGCACTAAAGTGAAATAAAGCATAAAAGCACAAAATAACCTAAAGTCTAAGTGACTTTATTAATATCTGTGTCTAATATCTACTTGACCATTATAATCTGATATTTACTTTAACACCCTCCCTTAATGGTCAATCTACCAACTACATCAAGCTTATCCCGTAATTTTACATATTTTTCAAGACCCAAAGACTTGGTGAAATGTCTATAATTTTGTTCATTATGGGATAGTACTACAGCTCAATAGATCCATCCTCTACAAGTTGTCTAATGAAGTGGGAATGTATCTCAACATTCTTGGTACACTCGTTGAAGACTGGATTCTTGGCAAGTCTGAGCACCTCTTGATTGCCACTAAGTAGGTTTGCAGCATCCTCATGTCTGAAAGCATCCTCTTGAGCCAAATTGCCTCACATGCTCCCTTTCACTACATCTCGTACTTTGCTTATGTCGATGAAAGGGATATTGCATGCTACTTCTTGCTATTCCATGTGATTGCACCGGTGTCAAGGCTAAATACATATCTAAAAGTTGATTTTTATCATCCAGTGGGCAAAAATCTCTTGATAGAACCCTAGTTGCACGAGCGATCCTAAAGGGTGTAGCATTGGACAACCTTCCCAATTTGAATTTGTATACCCAAACAGACTAGGGTCTTTACTTCTATTGTACAAAATGCCAAAGTCAAGTATCCCTTTCACACATCTCAAGACCCTCTTTGTTGCAGTCCAATGCTCTACCTTCGTTGTTGTCATAAATTTTTGAAATGAAGCTCGCAGCATAACTCAAATCAGGCCTAGTGACTGTAAGATATATCAAGTTCCTCACTAGTTGTCTATAAACCGACTCATTAACTACTTTAGAGTCAGTCTTGGTTGAAAGCTTCAGCCTTTCCTCAATAGCCATAGACGCGATTTTGCAATCCATCATTCCAAACTTGTCAAGCAAACTCCGGGCATACTTGTTTGTCAGACAAAAATGCTACTACTTGTGCCAAACTTTTACACCTAAACAGTAATGTAAGAGGCCTAGATCAATCATGTCAAAAGATTTACCCATATTAGATTTGATCTGTTCAATAGCATTTGCCTCACGACCTGTAATAATGATGTCATCTACATAAATTACCAATAGAATGATATCATTACCAACACTTTTGAAGTATAGATTGGAATCTGAAGGACATCGTTGGAACCCTTCTTCATCCAAGTACCTGTCAATTTTTATGTACCATGCCCGAGGTGCCTTCTTCAAGCCATATAGAACCTTCTTGAGTCTGTAAACAAGATGCTCCTTCCTTGGAACTTGAAACCGTTGTGGTTGATACGTGTAGACCCTTTCCTCCAAATCTCCAATGAGAAGGGCACTCTTCATGTCCATCTCATGGACCTTCCAACCAAACTATGTTGCCATGGCTAGAACTAATCAAATGGTGCTCATCTTTGTTGTAGGAGCAAAGGTCACCTCATAGTCAATGCACTCTCGCTAAGAGAACCCGTTTGCAACCAACCATGCCTTGTATTTATCAAGTGTACCATTTTCCTTGCACTTGACCTTATACGCCCATTTGCAGCCAATGGGTTTCTTTCCTCATGGAAGAGTTGTCGGATCCCAAGTCTTATTGTTCATCAAACTCTCATGTTCAACTGCCATGGCATTCTCCCATTCAAGTCTTCCTTTTGCCTCCTCAAACACCTGTGGCTCATATACTTCCTGAACATTAGTCATTAGAGCAAAGTTGGTTCTATTGGGTTTATTGCTCTTGTTTCTCGATGATTGCCCTCAATCATTTCACCTATCCAAACATTTCCAATGGTGTTGTGCCACCACTTTGGTCTCTTCTTGGAATCTTCCCATCAAAGTTGTCATGGTGATCTGCGCTACCTATATCATCGAAATCAAATCCCAGAAAATCCCCATGCTCAGAATCTCGCCCCCTTTTAGGTGGAGCTTCCTGAAGCTTGATACCTGAATCCTTAGCCGCAATAGGTTTTTGTTCTATGATTTTGATCTCTGAAGAACTCTAGAAGGGTATAGCCTCCTCATCAACTATGACATCTCTATTGAAGCTCAACTGATTGGTGTCAACATCAACCAATTTGTAGGCTTTATGATTGTTGTTGTACTCTGTGATCATCAGTTTCTATCTCTTAGGGTCTAACTTAGTTCTCTTCTCACCTGGAATCTAGGCATAAGCAGTACAACCAAAGACCTTAAAATCGTTGACTTTGGATTTCCTCCTAGACCATGCTTCCCCTGGGATCTTCTACTTCACCTCCATCGTTGGAGATCTATTCAGTAGGTATATTGCTATAAATACTACCACGACCCAAAACGTGTTGAGAACACACCCATTCTCCATCATACATCAGGCCATCTCTGTGATAGTACGGTCATGTCTATCAACCACTCCATTCTATTGTAGAGTGTAGGGTGTAGTAGTCTTTTGATCCCATGTTTACTACAAAAGATATTGAATTATTTTGAACATAATCCATTGCCATTGTCAAACCTAAGAGTGGTAATGTGACACCACAACTATTTTTCTACTAATGCTTTAAACTTATGAAATTCATTAAAACACTTCAAATTTAAATTTCAAAAAGTACACCCACGTTTTCTTACTATAGTCATCAACAAACAAAAGGAAATACCTAGCATCGGTGACCGATGTTGATGTCGTGATCATAGCCCAGTAAACCACAGATCTACTCTCAAATAGTTGAAAAACACACAGAACTTGACAAACTTGCTCTCAAACAACTCCAAAATAGTGAATTTTTCCTTGGATCTCTTTAAAAGCAATAAATCAAAAACCAATTCTTCCAAATCTGCAAATCTGGGCAGCAATAAGCGTAAGAACAAAGTCAATCTAGTCCAAAATCCTTTGAATTGTAAAAAAGAATCTCGGAAATTTTACTGAAAAACAGTTAATCTGGCCACAAGTCCAAATTTATCTTCAAGAGCTCCCTAGCAACATCTATATAGTTATGTCAACTGCAATTTCTATACCATATAGTCATATGGTTGTTGTACGACTGAATTTCTTTCCATACGTTCAAGTTGCAGCTCAAATTACTTTTTGTACCGACAGTCGTAGGGTGGTTGAGTTTGGAGACTGTACTGCTACCTTGCGGCCCCGATTTCTCTTTGGCAGATGTACGGAATTTGTACGACTAAGTCCCTACAACTTAAAAAGTGTTGATGTTTTTGGTAGCAATAGGAGGTATTTACCTTCGGTACAACTTTTCTTAGAGATGAAGATGCCAAGAAGTCAGAGAATAACCATTGAACAAATCAAAGAAGCCTTGGAAGAAATTAGAAGATCCCAAAAGAGAAGTCAGCTCCACAGAATAATAATAAAGAAGAAATATAATGCTCCAGAAGTAAAGTCGGCCCCAAAGAAAAAAGACAAAGAGAAAATATATTTTCCAGAAAAACAAGTCGACCCTACTAGAAAAGACACCTACCCAGTACAGTATAAATAAAGGTGGCACCTTCCTCATTTGAGACACACTCTCACTCATCAATAGCGCAAATCATGTGGACAGTAGTAGTTGCAGCAGTCCAGCAATGAAGAAGGAAGAAGGGCGCACTTTGGCTAGGGTTTATCTTTTGTCTTGGTGGTGCGCTGGTGGAGGCCATATACTCTAGTGCTCTGGCTAGGGTTTGTTGCAACTATGTTGCTAGGATATCTCTTGTGAAGTGTCAGTGAACCCAGTGTGTTAGGACAAGACCAAGCATATCGAGATCAAGTACCATTATTTCCGAGAGATGATACAGAAGGGAGTTGTAAAGCTCCAGTATGTTGCTACCAACGAGCAGGTAGAAGACGTGTTGACTAAGCCTCTATCAAGAAAGAAGTTTGAATACTTCTGAGATGAGTTTGATGTGGTCCAGAAAGATTTTCCCTCGTGAGAGGGAGTGATGTGTTCCCCAGTAGCAAGAAGTGATGTGTTCCCCAGTAGCGGGAAGTGATGTGATCCCTAGTAGCGGGATGTGAAGAGTTTCCCAGTAGAGGAAAGCTACCCCAACTCAGGTTGGTAACCCAACGCAGGCTGGTACGCTACCCCAGCGCAGGTTGGTAGCCCTAACGCAAGTTGGTATGCTACCCCAGCACATGTTGGTAACCCCAACACAGGCTAGTACGCTACCCCAGCGTAGGTTGGTAACTCCAATGCAGGCTGGTATGTTACTCCAGTACGAAAGGTTGGTGAAAGTGCAGAACTTCCTATCATATATAGATCCGTGATTGACAACAAGACAATGACCAAGTATGTAGAAGCACAGAAGTAGTGATGATGACCGTGACAAGAAGAATACTTTCCTTGCTAAGAGGGAGTGTTGAGGATTGAGTAGCTTCAGAAGATATCCTTATTTTATTTGACCAAGACAAACCCTAAAGAAAATTAATATATGATATTTGTTAATTAGGCCTTATTGTGCCTTTGTCAAAGTCGGCCCTATTGTGCCTTGACAATTAAATGTAAATTAAAAGGGTAAAGTGACAGGTCGGGCCAGACCTAATTAAGGGAGGCCAGACTATTATTTATAAAGGAGGCTAGCACCTCATTTGCACACTCACACACACTAGCTCTACAGCTATGAAGAAGTGTCCAAGTTTTGGAGGAACTGCTACTGCAGCTAGGTGTGACGTTGATGAGGGTTTTGGCTTATCTCTTGGATTCATCTTGGTTAAGTGGTGCGCTACCCTTTCCTAGTGCAGGGTTAAAGGAGGATCTTCTGCTTTGTTAGTTCTCTCTTGGAGAGAAGCATTATTCTTGGTTGGCTAATCTATATTGAGGAAGTTTGTTGGGTTTTCTTCCCCTAGAGGGTTTCCCAGGATAATCTTTGTATCTATCTTGTTTTGTGATTGTCTCTCTTT
>SNQJ01S0140056.1:30410-42853 GCA_010110895.2 Picea sitchensis | reverse complement strand
CCTTACACTTGTGGCCTGAAAAATATTTGTCATCACAATTATAACAAAGGCCTTTGAGTTGGTGATCAGCCATTTCAGCCCTGGTCAATTTTTGGATCTTTATTAGAGCAGAGCAAGTAGTGGGATTTACTGGTTTAGTGCGAGGGATAAAGGAGGGTTTCCAGTTTTGAGAAGATACAACCTGTTGTGCTTCTTTATCTCTTTTAATATCCTCCACCCAACTCTGAGGCCAATCCATGAGGACATGGGCATGAATCTCATCCTTGAGGCCACTGATAAAACATTCTTGGAAAAAGGTATCAGACATGCCCTCTGTCCGAAAAGCCAGGCGCTCAAAAGCAACTATAAAGTCTTCCATTGTTCTGGATTGTTTCAACTTTTTCAAACGACCTAAATGGTTGGTGTTAGTGTCAAAGCGTTCATAAAGCTCTGCCACAAAGTGTGTCCAAGCAATATACCCTTGACAGAAAGTTTTTCTCCATTTCCACCATTGCCAATGTTCTTGATCTAGATGGAGAACACCATACCGAAGTTTGGCCAAGTCATCTGTAATGTCGTATAAAGAGAAATAATGTTCCATTTGGGTTACCCAAACAGTGGGATCCGAGCCATCAAATTTGGTCACATCCACCCACAGAAGGCGTAGGTCACGTTGAAAGTGATGGGGCTGAAAATTATGGGAATGAGAGGAAGTTTCGTCTTCAGTATGTGGAGGTGGGTCAGATAAAGGGTTATCTGCAGGGATATGTAGCTTGGCACAGATCATCGAAACGACAGATTCAAGCTGGGTAGCCATGTCTTGTTTGAGTTCCTCGATTGAGGTGACGATGGAGGACTGCATGGTTGTATTGATAGCGACAACATTGGCACTTAGTTGTTTCACTTCTTGTTAGGTCTCTGTGAAATTAGATTGCAAGGTATTGAAGTGAGCTTCCAAGTCTTAGCTACTGGTATGGGCCATGATGACAAGGGAGCCGAAATGGGGCGGGTGGGGTAAATTTTTTTGCTGAAAAATGATATGTATGAATGTGATAGGGGCGAAGAGATAATTCCAATGGAATAGGTCTCAAATAATGGGGCAAAAATTTCCATACCTATTTTTTTTTCACCTGCGAAGTTATACTTTGGTCTGAATAATACTGCAGTGATGAAATGCCCAAATTCTTAACCAGGAAGAAATGTGTAGTGATTTGGCAACCCGAACACAGTTGCGCGACAATAAATCTTGTCTGTTTTATTTCTTTTGTTTCCGTCCCCAAGGGTTAGGTATTCAATGGTTCTACAGACAAGGGTTTGCCCTGTGCTATAGCTCTCCGATATACATGCGGTGTCCAACAGTAGTACTCAGTCCATTATCTCAGGGCACCAACTAAGGAGGCTAGACCGTGCCCTTAGCCATACTGCCCGACTACCCAGGTACTAGAGAGTATCTTCCCTAGTGTTGTTCTCAGTGGCACTATAACAGTCAGGCGACCGATTAGTTTATCTAAAGAGGGATTCAGGTAATGTAGGCTAATCCGTACACATGTGTTGTCTGATGCGCTACCACTCGAAGGGGTACCAATAGGGGTTACAAGGGTGGCCAACAGATGTGCGCTTAAGTACCACTTGTATTTCCTGCGTGTATGAATCCCTCAACCGTGGGTTTATGCACGTAATGACAAATCTCTGTGGCTTAAAGACGCTAGAATATGTCTCTACCCTGAAAAAAAAATTAACCCACAATTTCTGCCAAGGAAAGTGCTCTGATACCACTTGTAATATTCCGAATATAAAAAGTATGCAGAACAGAAATAAAATGCTAGAAATGGCAGATAAATAACAATATAACCAGAACAAAACCACAATAACACTGAAATGATATCAAAATAACACCAGAAAGAGCACTTTGATTCTGAGAGGAATGTTCACGGGTCTCTTCGAGGGGGCAACCTCCAGTCAAGCAGAGCTCTATTACAATAATATCCAAGCTAGGGTTCTCATACCCTCGACTCCTATTTATAATAAATATGTCTATCAAAAGAACCATCTAGAGGAAGATCCTTCTAGAAGCGAAAGCTTCTATTAGGTCTTCTTACATTCGGCTTATTCTACTTTATTGCAAGGCCTTATTAATATTGACCTTTATTACATCCGAATATATTATTGTACCTATGTGTGAGTTAGGTCCGTAACAAATAATCTGAAAGGAACCACTGTAAACTCATAATGTTTGTACCTTGTTTTGAAGGCAGTCTTGTTGATGTCTTCTTCCTTAATTCTCACTTGGTGATATCCAGATCTAAGATCAGTCTTTTAAAATATATGTGCGCTCCTCAACTGATCAAAGAAGTCATTTATCCTTGGAAAATGATACTTGTTCTTTACTGTTACTTTGTTCAATTGTCTGAAGTCGATACAAAGTCTTAGCATACCATTCTTCTTCTTCATGAATAATACTGGGGCACCCCAAGGTGACACACTTGGGCATATACACCCTTTCTTCAAAAGCTCTTCAAGTTGCTCTGCAACTCCTTCAATTTTGGCTTAGTCATCCTATAAGGAGTCTTGGATACAGGAGCTGCTCCAGGCATCGAATTTATACAGAAGTCAATATCTCTTTTCGGTGGCAGCCCCAATATCTCTTTAAAGACATCCTCAAACTATTTATGTACTGCGCAGTCTTCAACATTTGGCAGCTATCTTTAGGTGCCTCTTGCATGTGCACTGCAAATACTTGACATCCTTTCGTGTATATTTTCTTCAATTGCAAGGTTGAAACTTTTGTGATAGTTACAGATAAATGCACCTTATGGTTTCCTCCAATGTCTTGGGGTCATCGTACTGTATCTTATCATTGATAAATGAGGGAAGCCTACTCAGGTAACTCTGAATTTTAACTTTCTCATCCTTGATGAATGAAACATATTTCAACAGCTCTAAGAATCTTCTTTCATACTCATCTATTGTCATACTCCCAAACTTGAGTTTGAAGAACTCCTTCATTTTCTTGTCATAGTACCTATTGGTTAAGTATTTCCTTTGAAAATACCTCTTGAACTCCCTCAAAGTAACCTTCTTTTCATCAATGTGTTGCACTTGCATGAACTGATCCCATCGCATTGATGCTTTTCCTTTTAGTTGATAAATAACAATTCTTCCTTATGCCTGTGCAAAATAATTATACAACTAGAAGTACTTCCTTGTAGCCAGCAATTGGGTCTCCACATTTTCATCCTTCTTATGATCACTGTAAAAGGTAGGAGGCTTGATCTTATTCATTTCTCCCTGTAGCGCATCCACCCGAGTCCTTCTCTTATGCTTTTTGACAGGAGATGGACTTGCGCTACTGTGTGATTTCCTAAATGAATGCTTTGGCGAGTGAGGTCGATTCCTACCAACACTTCTTGCTTCTCTTATTTTCTCATCATGGGACTTGCGACTTCTTGACCTAACTTTCTCTATCTCCTTATCCATTTTCATTTCTATCTTGTCCAAGCTTTGCATAAATTTTACATTGAAGTCATCTTGCTGCTCCTTGGATTTCATCAGCCTTTCCTTATCAAGTTTATAGATTTGGACATATTTTTGTAGTCCCTTTATGGTTTCAACCAAGTTTATGCACTCCTCCTTGGATTTTGTACCATTAGCACCTAAATCAACATACAAATCATCAAATTCATCATCAGGGTTATAAGTTCTCTACACATTTTCCATGCTTTTGACCTTCTGCACTGATTCGGTCATACTCTAATCACTGCTAATTCAATGCACAATGAAAATATTTAACATGTACACCACGTCTCAATATTATGCATGCACCAAAAATTTGTTTCGCACAACTCCAAATTTTTAGTGCCCACACTCGTGCACCCTTATTTACCACACATTCCTAGTGTCACACTCTACAATGTCCAAAATTTAGTGCTCACACTTGCACATTCTTATTTTATGCGCACCATGGCCATGCTGTAATTCCAAATTCTGCCACTTACCAGTTTGAATTTTTACTTAAGTAGAACTCGACCCATGTAGGCTCAATGTTGAAACTAAATCTTTGATGCTTCTTGTTGGCCTATGGCCCATACAAGTCCAGTGTTGAACTAAAAGCTTTGATACCACACTATAACGTCCCTGGCTACCTAGGCTGGACCATGTCACACAATCTCAACTTATGTCGCTTTGATACCAAACTATAACATTAGCTAGCTTACTACTGAGCAATGCCACTCTCAAAATCCACTGCGTAGATCCTAATCTATTACACTAGTCTGTGTAGTATCACTTGAAGTAACGTGTTCAACCTCAAGCTGAGTCATGCCACACTAACTTTCTCCTTTTTACATAAATTAAAAATAATAGAAGTAATTCAATATGTCTATGCGCACAAAAAACTGGCACTCAACACTTATGTGCGTGCAACCATTATGGCGTCACACATCAATTTCTGATTTTCCTTGTGCACATGGTCTATTCCCCCCCACGTACAAACAAATTCTAGCCTCTTGTGCACACATGCTACTTTCCTGCGCACACGACCATTCAAACCTTGCCTCAGAGACTCATGACCAATATCATAAGATTAATTTAACATGCAAGACTATCAACAACTTTCATACTCATGCATGATTACGATTACTGGCTATCAACACCATACTTACATGTGCAAGAAACATTAAACATAATATCAACAATTACTTATATGAAACATACAAGAATCAATCCCATATAAAACATAGATAATCAAACACACGGTAAATGATACAACCACATAAAGACACTTATCTTTTTATGAAAGTCACCAACTGCGTGTAGAACTCAGACATTCCTCCTAGCCATAGACTTTGTTGCTCATATAGTTTCAAGAATAGGTGACCCCCAAGCTGGGGCTTAACACCACCAGGGAAAAAGGGTTCTTAATGTTATGCTAAGGTTTGATACTCAACATAATTGTTTAGTCCAAGGTGCCACTGCTGCAACTAGTCTACAGTCTCTCATTTCCCACAGACTTGTTACACCCAAGGAATTGTGACCCTTTTCTAGTCAACTGTCCCTCGACTGCCCCACTGCCCTTCTAGGGTTCCAACAATAGGACGAACAAGAAGTATCTGAGCCCTGCGACTAATGCCCAACTCACCAAGGGACAATTGCCAGCAAAAATCTCACTTGGAGAGAATGCTCACGGGCCTAAAAACACACCTCTTCAACAATAAATCTCTCACCCAGAGAGAGTGCTCACGGGCATCACAATCCACCTCTTCGACAACAAAAAATCTGGTTACAGTACAAAAAAACCCTTTACAAGCTTCTCTCTGCAAATAAGATAATAGTCGGATTTTCTAGATAGTCCAACCCCTTCTGCACAGGATAGAATGAATGACCACCTTCCCCAAAGAATGAGTTCTCCCACCGAAATACAATAAGGCTAACAATATATATTGCATGCCTTAAACTCGAAACGTTTCACCTTCAGAAGTAGCTTAAGCCACTTGGTGACCCATTCCCATCCTCAGAAACTTAGGATAATATAATTTATCCATAATTTACACTTTTCCAAAAATATTAATAAAATATTCCAGTAAACTTAAGTCCCCCACTTTTCCTTTTTTTCTGATGGAGTTACCCTCGGTCTCTTTTCGTCTGATATGTATGCGTTCAACGATGTGATATTATCAATGACTTGAGTATGATTACACTTTACAAAGATAAGCACACTGGCCTATTTGTATCCAGGCTCACCAGCCTCATACCCACACAGGCTCTCCGACCTCAATACATGTACATCCACACACACACACACACACACACACACACACACAACTCATTCCAATGCACACTTTCAAGTAATTCTGTAAGATCCCCTTCCATTTGACCAAATATCTAGAGGACTTAGTAGCCTAGTTGTCTATGTGGATATATTTCCAGTTTTTAATGTTTCTGGTCGAAGGATTTTGCCAAACAATTTGCACTGTAGCTTGTTGATCTTGTGTTTGGGGTTTATTTTTTAGTTTTGGTTGCACAAATTGTTTGTAATGATAACTGAGCTTTAAACAACAATGAAATACATAAAAACAACAACAATAATAGTCACAAAACTCAGATCTGTATTTTATTTAATATATAAGCTGACCTCAGTACAAGAGAAGAGCAGATCTGGAAATAGATATAGAAGAATGGAATATGTGGCTGATAGCACCTCCAAGATACAATAGAAGAGAGATATATGGGATTCCCTAAGCCTCCAATAGAAGCATGCAAATAATTGCAAGATCAATCTCTTTCCCTTCCTCCAAAATAATGAGTCTCTTAGCTGAGTTGCGCCCTCACTGGATGTAGCGCACCCTATGAATTCACGTGGCCTAGATCAAGCTCCCAAAATCAATGAAATAGTTGTAAACCTGTAGAGAAGATGATGGATAGCTCATGTGAGGAGTTTCCCTTGCTATAGATGACAAAATTGTTAGATTTTCTTTATTTACATAACATTAGAGTTACCAATGTTCTTTTACTTCTTTAACATTAACTTATGTATCATGTATTGAGAAATAGTAACAAAAACAAGAGACAAAAGAACACAAGAGATTTATCTTGGGAAAACCCCAAATGGGGTAAAAATCCAACAACCTTTCTTAGATATATTTTGTTCACAAAGCAAGTCCGATCATGAACCAACATATAAACCCTAACACAAAGTCTAGATCAAGGTACATCCATAAATACCACCCCAGTTGCAACAACAACATAATACCAAGGTAGCACACCTTTTCCAGGAGTAGCGCACAAGAGAGAAATACCAAAAAGACCGAACAAGAATAATCTCTGCCAAAGCAGCTACTGCTTCACCTTCGTCAAAATTGTGCCTTTCTTCTGTGTAGATGAGAGAGTGTGAGAGAGAGTGTCAAAATGAGCTAAGGTGCCTCCTATTTGTAGTCTTACTGTCCTCTTTACTGGGCCAACTTCTCTTCTATAAAGGTACCACTTCATTGTTCTTTATTCTTCTGGGATGACTTCTCTTCTGGTGTATTTTCGCATCTATTCAATGGTTCTCTTTCTTTCAAAATCTTATTCGCATCTAAGAAAGGTCATCTAGGAGGGAAAGTACCTCCCGCAGCTACCAAAACATCAACACTCCCTCTTGGATAGGGAGGTATCTTTTACGATGTCTAAATCTAGTAGTCCACTGACTACTCTGCAATCAACTAGTAGCACACATCTACTACAATGTCATCAATAGCTTGAATCAACTGTCATAGTTTTTGCAATCAAATAGCACACAATTACTCCCAATGTGAATCGGTAGTCTCCATGGAAATCAACTAGTAGTGCACAACTACTACAATGCCATCTAGTAGAACATGAATTTTCCGATCCATAGTATATTTTCCTTGGCTAAGGAGAATATCATCTGATCTTTTCTAGACCTCCAATCCCAAGATGTAATGCATCAGACCTAGATAATTCATCTTGAACTCTGTAGTGAGCTCCCTCTTGCACCCAACTATGAACTTATCATATAATGTTAGAAACATGTCATCCACATATAGAAACAAGATCAACGAGAAACCATTCTCAAACTTGTAGTAAAGGTTGGGATCCACATCACTGTTGGTAAATCCCAAGCTCATCAGATAACCATCTATCTTGGCATACCATGCCTTGGGTGCCTTCTTTATCCCGTACAAATCCTTCTTCAATTTACACACATGGGACTCCTTTCCATGAATCACAAACCCTTGTGGCTGCTCTATGTACACTTATTCCTCAATTACACCATTCAAGAAAGTAGTATTGACATCCATTGATGTAATTTCCATCCCATCGCGGAAGTAATGGCAATAATCGATCTAATGGAAGTCTACTTTGCTACTGGAGAAAATGTCTCATCATAGTCTTCTCCCTCTCTCCCGGGGAATCGTCTAGCCACAAATATTGCCCTGTACTTCTCTATGTTGCCGTATGCAACATGCTTGATCTTCTAGATCCACTTGGAAGTCACCATCGACTTCCCTTCTGGTCTCATAACCACCTCCCACACATTATTCTTCATGATGGACTGATACTCCTCCATCGTGGAATCCTTCCATTCCTGCTTCTTAGAAACTTATTCAAGGGTTGAAGGCTCTGAATCAATGATGCTACTCATCAATGCCATATAGTTGGAGAACGTATGTGGTATTTCTCTCTCTCTAAAAGAGATTTTGGGAGTTGCATGTCCTTTAGCTTCCTACAAGGTATTCCAGAGCCAAACTGCCCTCTTCTTGTTGACTGCAGCTTCTCTGGTTGGATCTATGTCTCTTTGACTCTACCATCTCATTCTAAAATTTTGGAATGGGTTCCTTTGGTGTAGAGTCTTCTATGACTGCTTCCCTTGGATCCTCTTGGTCCTCTCGATCCTTATCCATGTGAGACTCCCTTGATCTTCTAAAGGCTTAATCTTCATCAGATGTTACATCCTGTTTGATCTCAATCTGTCTCTACCCGGGAATGTATATTCTATAAGCCTTCGAATTCTCATTATATCCAACGAATGTGCCCTTATTTCCTGAAGGTTCCATCTTCATTCTCTTTTCCTTTGGAACATGTATAAACACTAGACAACCAAAAATCCTCAAGGGACTGATTTCTGGTTTCTTTCTAGTGAAGACCTCTTCAGGTGTTTTGTTCCCCAATATCTTGTGAGGAATTCTATTCTGGACATACACAACTGTTCTAGATGCTTCTGCCCATAAGTGCATGGGTAGGCCCTGGTCATGGATCAACGCTTTTGTTGCTTCTACAATGGATATGTTCTTTCTTTGTGAAACCCCATTTTGCTGGGGGTTGTAGGGAGTTGTTAGCTCCCTCTTAATCCCTACTTCTCTGCAAAAGTCTTTAAAATCCTTTGACATTTACTCACCTCCATTATAAATTCTTGAGACTTTAATCTTCCTTTTGGAGAGATTTTAAACTAAAGCCTTGAATTCGTGAAACTTGTTGAAGACTTGATCTTTTGTTTTCAAGAAGTAGATCCATGTCTTTCGAGAATAATCATCTATGAATAAGACATAGTATACAAATTTGCCTAAGGGTGGCATTGTCATTTGTCCGCATACAATGGAGTGTATGATGTCCAGGATTCCCTTAGACCTTCTGTCACTATTTGTAAATCTTCCCTTGACATTCTTTCCAAGTGCGCAACCTTTGCATACACTGTCACGTTCTACCTGAATGTCGAGTAGAGCTGTAACCATCTTGCTCAATACTGTTAGTGCTCTATAGTTTATGTGAGAAAGTCTTTGGTGCCATACCTCACTTGAGATAACATTGTTGTGTACAAGGGCCATTTCTTGGTGTCACTTTAATTTATATAGTCCTCCCTCTCGGACACCAATCACAGTAGCATTATCAATGTTTGATTTCTTGGGCAATAGAAGAACTTGGCCATCCACAAAAGTTACCCTAAATCCATTATCTTCTAAAGTAGAGATGGAAAGTAGATTCTTCTTCAAGATTTGTACAAACAAAATATCCTTAATTAAAAGATGATTACCTGATTCAAGTTGTAGGGAGGCTTCTTCAACGCCTTTGATTGCATGCTTGGAATCATCCCCAAGCTCCACTTGAAGGGATGAGCTCTTTTCTGTCAGGTTTGAAAGAGAATTTCTGGATACTGTCAGGTGCTTGGAAGAAACACTATCGATGAGCCAAGTATTACTCTCTCAATGAGTGATGGTTCCTGTGAGTACTAAAATAAATACAAATTCTTCATCCTTTGACTTGTTCTCTTCAACGTCTGTTGTATGTGCATGGTGCTTCTTCTTCTTTCCCTTTTCATGTTTATGAAGACATTGTGCGGCATAATGTCCCATTTTCTTGCAGGTGTAGCATATGATATTTGACACATCCTTCCTGTGGCATGGTTTCTTAGAATTCTTCGAGATGCCTTCTTCCTTTTCCTTTCTCTTCTTCACTTGGGCAGCAAGTGATTGATTTTCATCATCATTAGTCTTCTGTGACTTGGATATCAACCTAGATTCCTCTTGGGTGCAATCTTCCCATAGTTTGTTGAACTTGTGAAATTTGATTTTGTCACAAATCCCTTGAACAAATGGATCCCAAGAGGAGGGAAATCCATTGAGTGTAGTAGTCACCAGTTCAACGTCTTCTACTGGATCTCCAATGGATGCTAACTGGTTCTTGATCTACGAGATCCTCATAAATTAGTTGGCGACTGTTTTTGACTTGTTCAATGTCATGTTTATGAGTTGATGCCTTAGAGTAAGATTCCAGTTGGTATTATTACTCTCATAAAGTCTGGGTAGGGAATCAAACATTTCCTTCGGTGTCTCCAGTTCTTATACATTACGTATCATATGATCCTTTATTGAGGCTATAAGGATCCTCTTGGCCTTAATCTCATTCTTCCTGAACTTTGCTTTGGCATCTTCTTCTTTTGGTTTTGGAAGCATCTGCTTGATATGATCCAATAACTCAGTCTCTTCTAGCATGAGGAGAACTTTGTGCTTCTAGGATCTTAAGTTATCTTCTCCATCCAATCTATTTTCAACTCTCATGCTAGTTGACATTTTCACTGGTAGAAACCTTATCTCTAAAAAACTTCAATTTTTTAAACTTTACCAAACTACAAATTGAGGGTTGCAAGGGGTGCGCTAGGGTAGGTCACACTGCTATGTGTAAAGACAAGTGCCAATATATTTGGAACTAATGCTCAATTAGCTTAACAAAGATATTATAGTGCAGCAACAAGGTGTTGCTGCAAATGATCTTCCTGCGAGTGGTCAAATTGTTATGAAGGTAACCAACTCTGAAACAATGTTAGATTTTATTTATTTATAGAGCATTAGAGTTACCAATGTTCTTTTACTTCTTTAACATTAACTTATATATCATGTACTGAGCAATAGTAGCATAAACAAGAGACAAAATAAAACAAGAGATTTATCCTAGGAAAACCCCAAATGGGGGAAAAACCCAACAACCTTTCTAAGATATATTCCATTCACAAAGCAATTCCAATAATGAACCAACAGACAAACTATAGCACAAAGGCTAGCTCAAGGTACAACCAGAAATACCAGCCTGGTTGCAACAACAACACAATACCAAGGTAGCACACCTTTTCCAAGAGTAGCACATAAGAGAGAAATACCAGAAAGACTAAACAAGAAGAATATCTGCCA
The DNA here is from genome assembly GCA_010110895.2 of Picea sitchensis. Taxonomy (NCBI): domain Eukaryota; kingdom Viridiplantae; phylum Streptophyta; class Pinopsida; order Pinales; family Pinaceae; genus Picea; species Picea sitchensis. The sequence goes on along the minus strand of SNQJ01S0140056.1, from coordinate 31,694 downwards.
CTACAACTACTGCATCACCTTCCTTAGACTTGCGCCTTGCTTCTGTGTAGATGAGAGAGAGTGTCAAAATGAGCCAGGGTGCCTCCTATTTATAGTCTTCCTGTCCTCTTTACCAGGCCGACTTCTCTTCTGGGGTATTTCCACATATGGTCAATGGTTCTCTTGTTTCCAAAATCTTCTTCTCATCTAAGAAAGGTCATAGAGGAGGGAAAGTACCTCCCACAACTACCAAAACATAAACAAAGACTGACTGCAAATCTCTGGATCTCTCCACCCAAGTGCACTCTCGTTCAAGAAATTCGTCCAACTCTGATAATAAATAATTATGAAGACTTAAAACCCCCAAGAGTACCAAGAAAAGTCACTCCAATGATGGAAAATGTACCCAAGTGAAGATATCTTCCAGATCCATCCACCAGAGGCCAAATTGAGCTACCCAAGGTTGAACAGTGCACCCTTCCTATAGAAAAACCTCCAAGGGTGTGCCGTTATTCACAATTGATAACTGAGAATGATATGATATGAATAGAATGGTGAGGGTGGAATATTTCACCATCTTGCCCAAGCTTGGACCATGAAAGGAGGGATCTTTCACCTCCGTGCTAATATCTAGGGTTTGTCTAGTCAAAACCCTCGAACCACTCAAGCTTCCTAAGCTCAATTTGCAAATAGAAAATATCAAGAACAAGGAGTGAGGCACCCTCATATTTTTATATTCCAACATTCAAATTCTCACTTAAATTATTAATTGTCTTTCTAAAGTATATTTCTTTACTTATCTCACAATACCCAATTAGCTTTATTTCCTTATTATCCAATGCCACTTTAATAATTTTACTTTAGCACCTTAATGATATAATTTGGCCACCTTAGTCCCATTTTTAGTGAGACTATAGCATAGTGGGAACAACTAGGCTACTAAGTCCTCCATATCTTTGGTCATATGAAATGGGATCTTACAAATTCTCGCGCACTTACTGAAGTGCGCGTAACATTGTGAAATGTTTGCACTTACCCAGGTGTCCGCAACACTCTGAAATGTGTGCACCCTTTCTTCGATAATAATTCTCTGCGCACTACTCAAGTGTGCGCAGAACCAATACATGATGCAAATGGCTCACCAACCTATATGCACATTTACATTTACAATTGGTACCAATAAATCACCAAACTATATGTACAATTACAAAGGTTTCAAATTAGGGACATTATAACTGCATCCACACTGACAAAAGGTCATATGTCCCCTTCACCCTTACTCTCTCTCTCTTTCTTTCTCCCCCC
>SNQJ01S0140056.1:1000-30360 GCA_010110895.2 Picea sitchensis | reverse complement strand
TCTTTTCGCTTCCCTCCCACTATCTCTCTTGCTTCCTCTACCCCTTTGTCATGCCCCGTACTATTATTAAATATATAAATAATAATAATATTATCGAGAATATAATAATTCTCCTAAACGGTCACAATAAATACTTATTGGAATAAATAAAAATAATGAAATCTATAATAATTATCTTAAAATGGGTCATAATAAGTATTTATTATGGATATTAGGGTAATTAAAGAAAATGGTAAAATAAGTAATTGTAATTAATGGAGAAACCCTAAAGTATAATAAATAATTTAAATGGACCCTATAGATTGGGTTATTTTAACACGAATGAACCCTATATAAAGAGGGAAAGGGACATCTATCTTTGGCTTAAGCTATATGAGTAAAGGATGTAATGATCCCAAGCCAATTTTTTGCTTGGAATCAATAACTAACCACTGATATGATTATTATTTGTTATGTATGTAGGTTGTCCATGAAAATTTCGGCCTTAGGGTTTATTCGGTTATTCAACCACAGATTTATATAAGCATCATTGTCTTCATATGAAGATCGTCAACACTACATAAGATAGGAACCACAAGCAAATAACTGAACTTTATTATAAGAAAGCAAGCACCTGATGCAATAGAGAAGAAGATCTGGAAGAGATGGCTTCAAGACAATAATAGAGCTGCATACAAAATGCTCTCGGAGATACAAATCAAGCCTCCAAAAGGCTGGAATAAAAGATGAATGCTCAACTGCAAAAACAAGGTTTCAGCCTAACCCTCAAGCAATTGGTACGACCCTGCTGACTGCTAGTACGACTTGTTGAAGACAAAGACACCAAGGGTTCGACCCTCCTGAAGATGAAGACCTGCAAATGCTGCCAAACTCTCCTCAATGATAGATCAAGATGATGGAAACCTCCTCATGAGGTATGGAGCTCAAATACTGAATCTTCCTCCTCAAACTGAAGAAACCCTAGGATGGTACGACCCTCCTGAAACCCTGATAATGGCCAATAGTATGGCTCAACTGAATGTGGGTTCTGAATCATCTGAAACTCTCCTGGATGATAGATCATGCAACCACAAGCACTTGAGAGAAGTTTCAAGTTCAAATCTAGCCTATGGCCTTCTAGATCTGAGAAATACTAAATCACTGAGCCATACCCTTACACCTGAAATCGTCCCAACCTGCAGATAGATGATAGGGACGTGATAACTCCTACAAGAAGTCCTCAAACTGATGAGCAAGGGCTTGTAAGCAAAACCCTAATGCTGGAAACCTCTCAAGCTTCTTCAAGGTGCTGGATCTAGCTCTTCCTCAACAAATGGTGCGCCCCTGCAAGAAAACCCTAGCTGGTACGACCCTGCTGGTCCAACTGGTATGGCCCTGGTAGTCCTCCTGAATAGATGATGGCTGTAGAATGGTGTGGGTGGAGTATTTCATCCCCGAGACCAAGCTTGGAGCTAGGTGAGTGGAATCTTTCACCATTGAGCTGCTCATTAGGGTTTGTAATATCAAAACCCTCAAAACTGTATGCTCAAGAGCATCAACAAGCAAAATACCAAAATCCAGAATGAGTGAGAGGTGCGCCCTAGCCTTCTCTTTATACTTTTCTTCTATTTCCCTGTTGAGTTAAGTTAACCCCTAGGGTTAACTCCTAACTCAACCTCCAGTGCTTCTATTTCTTCATTGAGTTATCTTTTAACTCCTTTTACCTTTTTATTAAGTCAACTTAACAATATAACCTTAGTTTGGTTGAATTTTTCCCTCAGTGTGAGACTATGGCCTAGTGGGGATGCCTAGGCCACTAAGTCTTCTCAAACCTCTTCATCAAGAGGTGGGGAACATTACAGTCTCCCCTGCTAGAAATTGCTTGCCCTCAAGCAATTCCAAACATGTTTCCCGTACCACTTGTTCAGTCTCCCACATGGCATCCTCAATGGGTAGATCCTTCCATCTGATTAAGTACTCTTTGATGCTTCTTTTCCCGAGCCTCTTCTCCCGAACCTCTAGTATCTCCTCCAGAATCAAAACCAGTTGCCCTTCTTCATCCATGGGAGGTAGTACCTCAATAGGTGTGATGTGTTGGCCGATGGCCTTCTTTAGGCAGGACACATGGAAGACATTGTGTATCATGCTGCCCTGTGGAAGCTCCAGCTCGTAAGCTATGGCCCCTATCTTCCTGCTGATCCTGTAGGGCCCAAAGAAACATGGCTTTAGCTTCTCTGCTCCGCTTCTTTTTATAGAAGCCTGCCTATATGGTTGGAGCCTTAGGTAGACTAAGTCACCAACCTCAAAAGTACTATCAACCCTGTGCTTGTCTGCCTGGACATTCTGTTGGTTATGTGCTCTCTGTAGATGATCCTTCAAATCTCTGAGGATGTCTTGGCTTTGCTGTACCCAATCTTGTACCATTGGCGCCCTGCTGTCACCAAAAGAAATCTCTACAAAAGATAGTGGGTCATAGTTGTATAAGGCCCTGAATGGTGTCATGCCTATGGACACGTGTTGGGTGGTGTTGTAGAAGTACTCTCCCAAGTGCAATCATCTGACCCACGCTTTTTGCTGCCCCGCTACATAATTCCTGAGGTAGCCTTCTACCCACTTGTTGACTGTCTTCGTCTGTCCATTTGTCTGCGGGTGATAGCTGGTACTAGGGGTCAAGGGCGTACCAACCAATCTGAACAACTCCTGCCAAAATGTACTCATGAACCTGCTGTCTGTGTCACTAACAATGGTCTTGGGTAGGCCGTGCAACCTGAAAATCTCCCTGAAGAACAATTCAATCACCTATGTTGCACTGAAGTCTGTGGCTATGGATAAGAAGTGTGCAAACTTCATCAACCTGTCCACCACTACAAAAATGCAGTCCTTCCCCTGCGTCCTTGGCAACCTGGTGATGAAATCCATGGATATGCTTTCCCACTTGTGCTCTGGAATGGGTAAGGGTTGCAGTAGTCCTGTTGGGTGAGTGTGCTCATCTTTGTTTTCCTGGCATGTAGTACACTCCTTGACATGATTTATTACATCCTCCTTGAGGCCCTTCCATGAGAACCTCTCTCTCACCTGCCTATACGTCTTACTAATCCCTTGATTCCCTGCCATTGGCGAGTCATGACATACCTAAAACACCTTGGCCTTGAAGGCTGATCCAGGAACCAAAAAGATTCGGCCCTTGTAATAGATGAGGTCATTGATAATCCTGAAGTTATCATCCTGTACCTATATGTCCAATAGCTGACAAGCAAACTGATCCTTTGGATACTCCATCACCAAGTGGTCCTTCCAGTCAACTGATACACCTGTCATGGAAAAAATGGATGGCCTCCTGGACAATGCATCAACCACCACGTTGTTCTTCCCTTTGACAAATTCAATGTCCAAGTTATAGGCCTGTATTCTGCTTACCCATTTCTGTAGCCTTTCATTTAAGTCCTTATGTTCCAATAGGTATTTAAGACTATTATGATTTGATTTGACCACAAACCATGCACCTACCAAATATTGTTGGAATTTGGCTAGTGCATGCATGATAGCCAACATTTCTTTGTCATAAATGTTGTAGAGTAGCTCAAGACCCCTGAGTTTTCGGCTCTCATAGGCAAGATGGTGCCTATTTTGCATCAGTATGGCCCCTATGCCTTCTCCCGAGGCATCACACTCCAAGGTGAAAGGTAGGCCGAAATCTGGAAGAGCTAGTATTGGGCACGTGCTCATCACCTTTTTCATTTTATCCATCGTAATTTGAACTTCTTCACTCCATTTGAAGGCTCCCTTCTTCATCAAATCGGTTAAGGGTGGACACAACTGAGAAAACCCTTTGACAAATTTCCTGTAGTAAGTGCACATGCCTAGAAATCCCCTTAGCTCTATGAGTGTCTTAGGAGTAGGCCACTCCATAATGGGTTTAATTTTCTCCCGATACACCTGTACCCCCTTTTCTCTGATGATGTGTCCTAAGTAAAGAACTTCTGTCATTCCAAACTCACATTTGGATTCCTTAGAGTATAGTGATTGTTCCTCCATTATAGACAGAATCTGGTCCACATGCCGAAGGTGTTCCTCCCACGTCTTGCTGTAAATGAGCAAGTCATCAAAAAATACTAACAAGTGCTTCCTCAACTGTTTTTTGAACACATGGTTCATGCAAGATTGGAATGTAGCTGGGGCATTGGTTAATCCGAAGGGCATCACCAATAACTCATAATGGTCGTAATGACACCTGAAAGCTGTTTTTGAAATGTCGTCCTCCCTCATCTTGATTTGATGGTAGCCAGAACGAAGGTCAATCTTGGTGAAATAGACAACTCCATGTAGTTCGTCTAGCAACTCATCAATCCTGGGTACAGGTTACATGTTTTTGATTGTGTTTTTATTCAAGTATTGGAATTCGATGCACATCTGCATCATCCCATCTTTCTTCTTGACCAACACTACTGAAGAAGAAAAAGGGCTAGAGCTCGGCCTGATGTGTCCCATGTCCATAAGTTCTTTGATGGCTTTCTCTATCTCGTCTTTATACTTCTTTGGATGCCTATATGGTGTGGTGATGACTGGCTTAGCCCCTGCCTCCAGGTCAATGATATGCTCAAACCCCCTGTCTGGTGGCACCCTTGGAGGAATCGGTCCAAACACTTTGTGGTACTTGTCAAGGATCTCTTGGATCTTTGGGGTGTAGTGAACCTTACCCTGCTCATCCACACGTGCCAAAATCCTACATTCAGCTGCATATACAATCTCCTCTCTCCTTAAAATGGATTCCATCCTCTTGACCGTAACTATCTTGGCAGAATTACCTGTCATGCCTCTGAGCACTACCTTTCGTCCACCCTCCTCTGTAAACGACAACTCCATAGTCTTGTAATTGGTGGTGATAGGCCCCAATGTGCTGAGCCACTGAACTCTAAGGATGATGTTAGTGTCCAGAAGGTCCATCACATACACGTCCTGTACAAACTCATGCCTACCCAATGTAAGCCTCATACTTGGAATGTACCTGTCACAAGGCATAGTGCTTCCATCTGCTACCTCCACCTTGAACCCTTCAAATCCTACCGTGGGTATATGCCTCCTCTTCAACAGTGTTGAGTCAATGAAGTTGTGAGAGGCTCCCCCATCAATCAACATTGATACCTTCTACCCCTGGAAGACTCCTCTCATCCTGAAGGTGTTGAATTTGGGTACCCCACTGATAGATGCCAAGGTGGCTTTCCCCTCAGCTGTACTGTCCTATTCTGTGACCACCTCCTCTGTTGTATCTGCGGTTTCAGCCTCCATGTTATGAAGTTGGCTGTAATCTTCCTCCTCCTCATTGTCTGAGGTCACCTCTATGTAGTGAACTTGGGCACAACCCATGCACTTGTGTGATGGGATCCATGGTTCCTTGCACGTGAAGCATAGTTTCTTCCTTCTCAGTTCCCTCCTGGTGTTATCATCCATTCTGCCACAACCCCTGTCAAACCCCCTTGGGTCACGTCCCCCCTGGTTCATTGGAGGTCTCTGGTCTCTTCCTCCGGTGTTAAGAGGTGGCCTAGGTACACAATTTGGTTTGGTAGCTGGTCCTAGGTCCCTTGTCCTCCAAATAGAATCCTGTAGGTTGGGAGGCTTAAAATACTTTACCCAACACTTCAAGGGTTCCATTAGGGTATGCTTTCTTACACATCAATGGTTATTTAATTGGGTATTTTATAAAGTTATCTTTGTATATTTTTTGGGACATTAGATATGGTATCAAAGTGCAGGTTTCAACCCTAAAGGCCTATGGGCCTACCCAATTAATCTAGATAAATTGTGGATTTGAAAATATACATCTAGAATAACATTGTAGGAAAAAAAAAGGATCTATAATAAAATTGAAAATCAACATGAGAGAAGCCATTCCATAATCCATGAAGATATAAGTATTGATCTGGATCTTATGCCTTCACTTAGATCTAATATGCCATAACGCTCAATAAAATTATGTCTTTTCACCTAGAAGCTTAATTTTTTTGATGAGATCTAGTTGTTTATTGCTTCTAATAATTAGATCTAGTGATCTAATTGTTCAAATATGACCTCTCGAGCCCCCTAGGGATATGGAAAGACTAAGTGTTTTTGGTTAGGTAGATCTCATGAGATGATTAATTTTTTTGTTTTTTGGGTTAAATCTTACGATCTTATGATCTCTTATTTCATTTTTGTAGAGATTTACTCCTAAACCCTAAAGGGTAAAACACAATCTTAGGGTTTGAAATCCTGAAATATGAATAAGTTTTGGTTTACATATCTGGTTAATGTCCTTCCTATTGATACCCAATGACATGATTTAACAGGTTTATTGAGCCAAGATTTCCTTATTTCAACTATTAAATGACTTTTTATTTTAGGTTGTCTCCTCTAACTATTTAAACTTAAGCCCACTTGCAATTCTGGTATAGATCTAAAAGGTTTAATTAATATCTTTTCATAGATATGACACCATGCTTATAAAAAAAACCTATCAAACATTTTATTTATTCTCGATCTTAGGAATTATTTTTTAAATCTTAAATTATTTGATACACTTGTAAATATGAATAATAGATCTGGTTTAGATCTAGTCTATCACAACCCATATCTATAGATCAATATATTCGATGAATCCTCTGATGGGCACCATACAAAAAGACTCTGACAATGAAAGAAAACTAAAGCTAAATATCTGGATCAACTTGCCACAAAATGTTTTCACTTGACTATGCAAAATATTCTTTATTAGCCATAAAATTTAATTTATAAACAAACAACAACTGTAACACACCCATGACGGGGTGTACAAATTTCGTTCTTCTTGAGAAAACAATACCCTCAAGAAGGGATCTCTATTCCATTATGCTCTTCCAGAGCTTTCCAGTTTCGATCTCCATGCTCCGAAACGAGCTCAGAGCAGGAAAATATCCTCTCCCAAGATATTCAGGTTCTTTCATCCCCCTATACTTGCATATGACCTCGGGCTATGACCAGACGCTAAGACAATAAGCGCCAAGACGACTACCATGCGAATCCTCTGGTGTGGCAACCTTCGAAGTTCACAATCCAACGTCGCGTGTCCTCGGGGATTTTGACTACCCTGATTTACTTTGGGACTTCGGCGTTCGGGAGCTTCAAACGTTCCTACCCCTTTTTCCTTCGAAGTAATCTATACCTGGAATTACAGATTGAGCACCACGTGTCCCTTGTGATCGAAGATTATGGTCTTCTTCGGGACATTAGCATTCGAGAGTTCCGAGCACTCCAACTCTCTTTCCTCCGAAGTACTTCGTACCTGAAGTTCTAGATTAGGTGCCACACATCCATCTAAATCAACGACTTGGGTCCACTTCCAGGCTTCGATGTTCGGTAGTCCCAAACGATCACACCACCTTTTCTTCAGGAGCGATTTCACTCAAAGTCGATGATCTGTCGACGCGTGTCTCTTTCAAATCAACGGTCACGATGTACTTCGGGAGTTATAAACTCCCGTGACCCCACTTTCCTCTGAAGTGGCTATCTTCCGAAATGGAAGATCTACTGACACCTGTCCTCAACTAACATATGACTCAGATGGACTCTGGCTCTTTAGCCTTCAGGAGTTTCTTGTTCAAGACATCCCCTTTTCTCTCGGAGTGACTTTCCTTCGAAGTGCAAGATCTGACGACACCTGTCCCTTTGGCTTGGATGACTCAAATCTGCTTCGGGAGTGCTAACATCTCCACACTCGCTTTCTCTCAGAGTGCTTACACCTGAAGTCGACGATCCATCGACACGTGTCTCCCACAGATCGACGACTGCAAATCACTTTGGCCCTTAGTCCTTCGGGAGTTTCGACCTCTCCCCACTCACTTTCTCATGAAGTTCTTACACCCGAAGTCGACGGATTTCCGCCATGTTTCCCTGTTCTCAGATCGATGACACAGATAGACTCCGTTAGTCTGTGGATTTCCAAAGGAGCTCATGACTATATGCCTAGCAACTTTTCTAGGTCTGACGATCATGATCTGGCCAAGACCGATTTGTTTTCCGATCGATGGTTCACAGTGATTGCGGGGCCCCAACGTGCTCACTCTTTATCGGAGAGATCAATATCTGCAATCTGAAAATTACTTGTCCAACTCGGTCAAATCGTGGTCATTGATCCTCCAACCCGACGAGATCAATGACATTGGTGAATTGGGGGCCGTGAACTAGCATGCCCTCTAAATTTGCCTCTGCAATCTGCAATGATTCCCCACCATCGATCTCCATTCACATATCGACAGTTCAGAGTGATTGCGGGTTCCGATCTCCATGATTTAAGAAGTTCTCGCCTGACTCTATCCAATCTTGTTTATCGATCTTCCATTCCCAATGAGATCAACGACATTGGTTGATTGTAGGCCGTTAACTAGCATGTCCGCTAATTTCACCTTCAAGCTCCGCAATGATTCGTAACCATCGATTTAATCGAGCGGTTGGTGTTTGAATCACTAACTCAGTGGGTCTTTTAGGCGATCTGATGACTGGGATAGCTTCTCCTCTCGATGAACGGCTCACATCCATCTCCGTTGTCAGGTTCTTAAGTCATCTACGACTCTCGTTACTCCGGTAGTTCGGGTAACTTTGACTATCATGAAATTTGACACCTCATAGATTCAAACTCCCGAAGTTACGAAACCTTCATGAGATAACTCCTTTTAGCATGAGCTTCCCAAACCTAGGTCACATGGACCTTCAGATGACTCTTACGCTATGTACTCTACTCTTAGCCGGGTTTTTGGTTAAGGAATCGAGCGCGAGTTCAAGTCTCTTAGACTATTGGTCTGAAGGAAATGCCTCCCTAACTCACATAACTATAAGCTCTGAAATAGGGCAAGGTAAAATCGTGAGGTTACCGAAACAGTAGTAATTCCAAGAGGCTTTCTCTGACTCTGGAACTGTGATGTAATTCCCTGGGGAAAGAGCCTTCGAGGGATTAAACTGGAGCCTATGGAAAATCAAGCAGAAGCATAAGTTCTCAAGGGAACAAACACATACTCATAACTTAATCATTTCAATACAGAAACAATTTATAGACATATGAATACACACATGCGTCCATTATTTCCAATTCAAAGCACAAGGCATGAAAACACTTATCAGAACCATAAAGCGTGATGCGACTACTGAAAGGGGTGATTGTTTCCACCCAACCATAGGCTCAGTCACTTATAATGGCTTTACCACTGGACACCCCTGAGCTTAGATGATGATGCTTCAAGATTCAATCTCTTTCTTTCAGATCAACATAAGTTAGGGATGAAGGTTACTGTCCTTCTCCCAATACAAAAATAGATAGGGATGAAGGTTACTCTCCTCCCGATATAGAAACAGATAGGGACGAAGATTACTCTCCCTCTCCCAATACATAAATATATAGGGATGAAGGTTACTCTACTTCTCCTGATATAGAAATATATAAGGACAAAGGTTACTCTCCTTCTCCCGATACAGAAATATATAGGGACGAAGGTTACTCTCCTTGTCCCGACTCAGTCTCTATTTTCTGCGATCAGAACTCACTCCAATTTTTCTCAGTCCTTCCTCGGACTTGAGAGCTTAGGCTCTCGTCTCTGCACTCTTCACAGGTCTTCATATTCCCCCCACGCTTCCTTAGCAAGATTGTGTGTGGCTTGAATCCCTAGTCCGTGGTCAGGTCTGAAAGCCTTACATATGGGTGTTCTGCCCCACCCCCTCATTAATTCTTGAGGAGGTCTTCCCACCTACCCGCATGACTGTAATTCATTTATGGGTCAGAGGTTTGTTCTGATCCTGAGCAATTAAACAAAATAAATTACTGGTCTGGTGGAGGTTAATGCAACCATTCCTGGTCCCCTTCACCATCTCTTTCATAGCATTCATGGTCTCTCTTAGCACACCCCCTTTAAGCAATCATGCAACACTTATCCATTTTCTAGTAAATAACATAATTTACGTTCATTGACCTTTTTATGCAAAGGTCCATCAAACTAAACATTCACACATATTGAGTTTGGCCATAGTCTCTTGCCCCATATAGTTATATTTACAAACTGGGGGAAACAAGGGTGTTACAAGAACACACAGACTTCCAAAGATAAATCATACACCATTAAAACAAGTTGCTGAAATATATGATTCAATTTTGAATCCTGCTACCTTCAATAAGACCTTGCTGTCATCAAGATGGTTAAGCCTTCTAGTAAACTCAAAATGAATGAAAGATGAAAGTATCTCATTAGTATAGAGCAAACCTTATAGCTGAAGTTCTCATTGTATTTGTCCCATTGTCTCTTCATTTGATTGAAGTTTGATTCCTTCTCAATAAGTTATGGTAGTTCAACTACCTTTTTTTTAGTTAAGCCTAATTAGCTTGACAAATTAGTTGAGACAAAAAATAATAATATATATATAAATAATGGTCTAATTAAATAATAACTAAATAGGTTGGACCCCTTGTGACTCCCAATTATTTCTTTTAATAATCATTAAACATGAAATATAAAGCCCCAATCATTTGATTCAAATATCCTCCTTGTAACTCTCGTTCCCATATTTATGATCAAATATTTAAATGTCAACAAAATATAATATGACCATATCCAAAAAGTATTATATCCATGTTGTCCAAAAAAACTGCCTAAATATATTCTTGCTTTCCAAAACATTGTCAAAGTAAAAGACTATCCTTAAAATATAAAATAACATTAACCATCATTAAAAACCATATTTATTGTGAGAGGCATTTGGCCTCCTTTCACTGCTGTCCTCTTTTGATATTTCTTTTGCAACTTTAGGTTGATTGGAACCTTGAGGTTGGACAACACTGATAATGGGAGAACAATCATATTTAAGATGAAGACGTGAAGGCACAAATTTAGAGGACTCTTTGGATGATTTGGAAGCAATAGATACTCCTTTTCCTTTATCTTGCTTAGGCTTGGGAACATCAATTTTTAGCCTTTTACTAGCATGAGAGGACTGCACATGTGAGATAACATGATCAACTTTGGGATTTTGATTTTTTGGCAGTGGAGTAGGGGATAACGACAAAGACACGGTAGGCCAACCGTTGTGATGAACAACGGGCTAATGGAAAATATCTTGCCAACCATCATTGGTAGGTGGTTCTGGTTGCATAGACACATGAGGGGGAACACAGATACCAGAAAAGTTTTGATGTGGCTATTAATCCTTGCTGATGGAAAATATCTTGCCAACTTAGTCTTCTCTCTTTTGCTATCAATCCTTTCGGTTTTCATAATTTAAATTTCATAACAATATAACAGGGAATGATTCAAATGTATTTAGGAAGGCGAGGGGAATATAATGATCGAAAAATGGTATAATGAAAGGGAAAAACAATTATTGTTCTATTATATGTAATGATATCCAAAAACAAATTCCATTGCCATCAATAAAAGAATTTCCAAAACATTTCTCTGTTTCATAATTTAAATCCAATAAACAACTATTTTCATATCATCCAATATAAAACTCCAGGTAAGTTCTAGGAGTGTCAACTGCACAAATTCCCACTTCCCTTTATTTTTATTAGTAGAGGTTTAAGGAAAGATTTTTAACATAGACATTCAACCCATTAAAACCAGAATTCATCAAGTGTGCGTGGGGAATGAGAACACAACATAAGCCAACAATGCTTCAATATACAACACTAGTATCACAACCTTAAACAATTGTTGTGTAAACAGATTGGGTTTGAAACCCAGTGCAAATGGTGTTCATTTATTTTAACCCTTTTCAAAATCGACCAAAACCCCATGGATAATCAACAAACAAACCCAGTTTTAATGCAAATAACAAATCTTCCCATTGTCGGGTTAATTTCTTACAACATAAATCAAGACGAGAGTTCGAAACTCATAATACCATACATAAATAAAAGAACCGAGGTCTGGGCGATTGCAAATATGAAACCTTTACAAAGGGTTTGTACCAAAACAACATTTACACATCGCTTAACACATATTTTCCACATACCTTTTCCATAAACTTCTCATGGCAACCACAAAGTAAATACGCACATGTATTCACAATAGATTGAAAGGTAATTTGAAGGAGCTACGAGTCTTCTAAATATTGTTTAAGCAAAACAACTGTTCTTTTAAATCGTAGAGAAAACAACACCTTTGAATTTTAATGACCAGAGATGAGTGAAAACCCAAGAAACTCGCCATAAAGTTGTCAACATTCATAACACATAAGCAGTATTCATTCTGGACATAAAGAAATCACATAATCGGAACAGAAAGGAGTTCAAACACTATCATCAACTTAAAATACTTGAATGCCAATAGGGAGAAACTCCTTTAAATGCCATTATCTAGTCGATACCCACATGCATTCATTTAACTTTAGAAGCACACACAGTCTGCAAGTAAACCTAAGAGCCAACATCATGATTTTATTCTGAGCGAAATTATATTTCGTGAATGGAGAGGTGAGAGCTATCATACCTGTATGCATAATGCCAGAAAACCAATTGTTGGTCACTATAATTGCTTAATTAACTCAAACAATCAAGTGCTACATAAATTGTCAACCCAGGGAAGTCTGTTTATTTCAAAGATAACCACGCACTATATATGCTCAATTCCAAAAGAAACTTAGAGTTGTAGTAAAGGAAACTATATTAATCACACTTKCCTTGAATGAACTGAAGTTCTGACTTGAATTACAGGAAARCAACCTACYTATTGCAGATCTTTAAAGATTAATCTRAAGAATCHTGGATTACWTTAAAATAACARCTGCAACAGGAAAKAAMAACTATTMTGTAACCAGAGAACARGACCCTTATTCCCAASYAGKAACTCCARCACCTTGTTTCTGATTAACACACTTTTATGAAAACATTAATGCGTAGAAGGCTAACTCTATCTAGYAGAGAACADGACCCTCTAGTTCCTTCCTTTCTAAGCAGGAACCCTTAGCCYAGTCTCTGATCADCACACTTGTGAAAAATRACTGGAAGCTTACTAATTCTACAGAGAACAGGACCTTCTAATCCCTTCCATTAAGCAGGGACCCTTAACCCAGTCTCTGACTAGCACACTTGCAGAAATAATTGAAATCTACAGAGAACAAGACCTTCTAATCCCTTCCATTAAGCAGGGACCCTTAACCCAGTCTCTGAGTAGCACACTTGTAGAAACAACTAAAATCTAGAGAGAACATGACCTTCTAATCCCTTCCATTAAGCAGGGACCCTTAACCCAGTCTCTGACTAGCACACTTACAGAAACAACTGAAATCTACATAGAACAGGACCTTCTGATCCCTTCCATTAAGTAGGGACCCTTAACCCAGTCTCTGACTAGCACACTTGCATGAACAACTGAAATCTACAGAGAACATGACCTTCTAATCCCTTCCATTAAGTAGGGACCCTTAACCCAGTCTCTGATTAGCAAACCTCATAAAATCATCACACAAGATTGCTAATGAAAATGATTCTGACTTCGTGAACCTAATGTAACATTCAATAAACTAAAGTTCTTAACAAGACAGAGTTCAGTAGTGTTTCGACAAAGTAGAATTCATTAAAAGTAGTGTTTCAACAAGACAAAAGTTAATCAAGGCATAAACAGAAATTACACTAACACACTATAAAACTAACGGGTGAATCTTGTGAAGAAGGTGGGCCCTCCCTTCTCACAAGATTCCCCTGAGACGAAAAGGCTAGAGAAGGATGCTCAAAACAGTCTTTTATTCATCTATCAATGGATCATATTACAATCTGAAAAAAATGAAGTACGCCCCTCTCTCTGAAGCTTTCTTAATACATAAAACTTCAGATTTCCTCGAGTGATGATTTCCTCTTATTTAAAGAGGGAACCCCTTCGATACAATTGATCAAAAATTACAATGTATATCTGAGTCCTATTCTTAGTTAGATCGACTTTCTAAACCAGAATAGGATGTCCTAGTCTCGCGCAACATAACGCTATTACAAGTGCTGAATGAGGTGTTGCTGTTACGGCTGGAGTAACAGTTCCTTCACATTGTTGCTAATGCTGTCTCAACATCGTAAATCGCGGACTGTTTCAATCATGGGATTTACGCTCTGACTGTTTCAGCATTCTCATGTAGGAGCGATGGTTGGTGCTTGTCTCACGTGCGACTGTTGTAGAGTTGATATTGACCGCTGGCTGTGTAACGACTTCCTTTGTGTTTCAGCATCTGCGGTCCTGGACTGTGTAACAACTCTGTGTTTCAGCATCTGCGACTCTGGACTGTGTAACAATTCTGTGTTTCAGCATCTGTGACTCTGGACTGTGTAACAGCTCTGTGTTTCAGCATCTGCGACTCTGGACTGTGTAACAACTCTGTGTTTCAGCATCAGGCCTCAAATGCTATTCTGCAGTTTGAACTGTTTCAACACTTATACATTTCTAATCAATGGTTAAGTATGAGAGTGATGTAAAATATTATGCAAAACATATTAAACGTATAGTAATGAGAAGGGACGTTGTATACCTTTGGAATGATTAGATAAAGTGATGGTATGAGTTTAAATGTGGGTGATCAAGAGTGTAATAGTGGCAAAAAGTGTAGGCAAAAAGGTACATTGTGTGGTCCTAACACCAATAAGCAGAACTATTCTTTCCAAGGGCGAGAAAAGAGGAGGCAACACCATCCGAAGAAATCAACCAAATGCAAAGCAAGTGAGGATGGCGACCTTGAGGTAGGGTTAGATCGACTTGCAATAATTGCACATCGTATCCTACATTAACTCCATCAATCATAGCCCATTATTGGCGCACCAACACCTCCAATGCATAATCCACCATAGTTACCAAACAACAATTCAATACAAACTCGGATATGCCACCTTCCACAAACCCCTAAGTTTAGTGTGCGCGCTTAACACTTAGCACAAAGTATATTGTATGTCCCACATTCTTTGCTAGGGAACCATTGCCACCCTTCAAAATTAACCAATGTTCAAGATAATAACAATAATTTATAAGCACAATATGCCATAACCATATATAGCCCATGCTTGGAGTTTAAATCAACCATTCAAAATATATGTGTAGCAGAATAAACCAAGATGCTCATTGAAACAACACTTTGTCCTTTTAAATTAAATCACCAATAAACCTATCATTTTCCCATTTCGCTTGGAAAGCGGTTTCGAATTTTTAAAACTGTAGAGTCATCTTTACAAACTAGACATGAGCACATAGAAGACGAGGCATCCTTCATCTCTATTATTCACATAACAGGGTCCCACCTATTTAGTATATTATTAAATATATATAAGTAGTAAGGCATTGCAACCCATTTGCATCCGGGGTTTCGATGTTGCGCTTTTGGACGTCAACAATGAGAAATAATGTATGTGTAAAACTTGTTTGCTTGGCAGTAAGAATAAATATTTTGCAACATATCAATTTATTATAGTTGACAAAAAATATGATGCATATAAACACTATGTAGCTTGATGTATATTGATCACCAGACACAGATAATTAATTTAGAATAACAATAAGAAATGAAGACAATTGGTGGTGAGATGCTTATGTTTGCACTTAGTGGACTATTTACTATTAGTTCACGCTTGGCAATAGAAACACCAATGGATGGATAATTAGCGTAATGTTTATACTACATATAGTAACCCCTATTGTGTGAAATCTCTCAGTTCGTTGTATTGGTCGACTTTGTCAAGAGCTTAACGTCTCCCTTGAAGAAACTGATTACGATGATGAACAAGATGAATCTCATATGTTTCCATTGGATGTAGGTCGGGTGGTTGGGAGGAATGATTGTTACCCTCCCCACCTAGTTTCAATTCCTTATGAGTGACATGTTGTGCCCTTAAATGGGTCTATTATATGCTTTTGTTGTTGAGCCCCCAATAGTCTAAAAATACTCTGCCTCCCTATGTTTTCTCGACCAATATCCGACGACGTGAACCACGTGAAAAAAAGAAGAAGAAGAATCTCAAAACTCCCGGTAAGAACCATATTAACAACCAAGCTCTCCTTCATGTTGTAGCAAATATATATCGTAAGCATAATAATAAAGGCCAAGTTTCCATTATTTAACTTTGAACCGCTTTCTCTTCCAAAAGATGGAATATGAAGAGAAAGCGGTTCAAAGTTAAACATGAACATGATGTCCAGTTGCTTCCTTACCACCCTGATCTTCATCCTTATTATGGCTTTGGTGACATGGGATTGTTGCTCTATCCTGATAACATCCTACAGTGTTGGTAGTCCTCCATGTGCCTCTTGATTGGTTTCCTTTCTGGTGCAATGCTGGTTCATAAGTAGATTTCATAGTGTATCTAGGGAGGTAATGGGGGGTCGAAGGGCCCATAGTGATAATAGTGGAGGCCATTCAATGTAAGGTGGACTAGGTCCACTATATTATTAAATAAGGCCCATTATGGTAGTTGGATATATTAGTGCGAACATAATAAATGTGAGAGAAGGCTTTCTAGAAGGTTCCTTCTCTAGAATTGTCCTAGGTAGTATTATATAATTAGGAAGGGACGATAAATGTAATGGGCATAGTGAAGTATATTATTATTATAACAAGTAAGGATTGCTTGAGGAGTGCATTCCTTCTGTAAGGGATAATATATGGTGTTACCCTACCTCAAGGATTTTGCTTATTTCTTGTGTTGATTATTTTTTGTGGTTGATTTGATTGAAGTTAAGGATTTCTATTATAGATTCTATATTCAGATATGAGAACATAAAATTTGGTATCAGAGATCTTTCTTCAACCAAAAAAAAGGAAAAAAAAATGGCTCTTTTGCAGATTGTTTCAAGGGAAAAAGGGGGGCAATGCACTTCATATTAAAATTTGAAACTT
This sequence comes from Picea sitchensis, assembly GCA_010110895.2. Classification (NCBI taxonomy): domain Eukaryota; kingdom Viridiplantae; phylum Streptophyta; class Pinopsida; order Pinales; family Pinaceae; genus Picea; species Picea sitchensis. Next base: position 13,527 of record SNQJ01S0140056.1, on the reverse strand, counting down.
TATGAGCAGAATTTGTAGAAACTAGTTGGGTATTTTAATTCCTCTTGGAAAATTACTCGATTTAAAAAAAAAATCGTCTAAAACGGAGTCCGAGAAGTGAAGTTATCAACAAATTTTCAGAGATTTTTTGGAAAAAACCGCTCTATTTGCAAAGCAAGTTATTTTTATAAAACCCTAGTTTTTGTTGGAAATTTATTCCAAGCAAGATGTGGTTTACAAGAAAAGATGATGGCATTAGTATTGAAGAATATATTTAAAATGACAATTCATTATGGAAAGAGAGGTGTTAATTTTGTCTACACTATGGTTTCAAAGAATATGCTCTCATATGGTGGAAATCACTTAACTATAGCGAGATGATGACACTCTTCGATGAAGAATTTGAAAAAGTAGTGTTATATAGGTGATATCGTGTTAGAAAAAATGATATAGAGAGTGTTAGCACTAGGAATCACCCTCAGATTGCATAGAAGGTAAGCCCAGTACCCATCGGGTTATGTGTAAATATAAATGGGTTTTAAAGAGGTCAAATGGACAAGACTCAAGATAATAATGTTCTAACTCATAAATCTGGGCTAGCATGCACAGGCAATTGAGGTATTGGCTAACTTCAGTCAGTAAGTGGGAGTAAAGGTGAATAGAGGGAAGACTTTGGGGAGAAAAATGTAGACGTTTGCTATAGACATAAGGTCTGTAAGCAACCTAAGGAATAAAAACTCAAAACACAAGATCTTCTTGAATTCAAAGTTTAAGGACACTAAAGAAACATCATAATAATATTATAATCAAACATCCATCATAATATCACTACAACAATTCATGTGAATCTTTCAAGCATGAATACTTCAGAATGAGAGGCAAATAAGTTGGAGTAAGAAAGCTGACTTCTATTAATCAAGATGTCTCAAATCAGGTACATAACCAGTTCATAGAAGCTTCATCAAAATATTACAGCATAAGGGAGCCTAACTCAACTATTCAAACCTACTAAATCATTTAGACTATATATTTATAACAAAAGGAGAGGCAACAACTAGAGATGCGAGCTGGCCTTCTTCCCATGAAAATCTCCAAGCAGTTATTCCATCTAATAGCTTAAACTAATAACTGTGCTATAAAAAGGGAAAATGTTGGCCACTGATCCAACCAAATTTGAACTGACTTGATCTTCTTTGATACACATCTCCCTGCATGCCAAGTGTCTTTCAGATGCTTGTAACTGTCATCATGCTGCCATTTGCTATCTTTGCCTTTCTCCACATCAGCAGCCATCCATAAGAATAATAGTTCCAGCTCCTGGTACCCATTGGTAGCTTCATTCGGTAGCACTGTGGGTAGCGAGCCTTTGTAGCGCCTTCACCAAATTCCTGTAATTTCGTAGCGTGACCTCCAAACTAGGCATGTCGAATGGGTAGCGCAACACCTGTGTGTCTCTGTCAAAATTAGGCCTTTATCCAAAATTTTAGTAGTGCCACGCTTATGTGCTTCTGTGTTGAATTTGACCTCTATCCAAAATTTCAGTAGCACCTTCCTGTGTGTCTGCATACAATTGGGTAGCGCCTCGAATGAATTCACAACACCACATTTAAATTTTGATAGATTTGGTAGCACCCTCGGAAAGTTAGCAACGCCATCACTACATCAATCTTAGTTAAAACAATATGATAGAACATCAACATGTCTTGTTTTCATGTGCTTTATCCATAAGCTGCTCCCGAGTTTGCTACACTTCTACTAGTTGTTGTATTCTTCTGATCATATCACTTGACTCTCCTTGGTAGTCTTGGAATTTTTTTTCCACAGGAAAGTCAAGCTGAGAAGGAAAAATGGCCTCAACTCCATACACAATATGGAAAGGAGAAAGAGAAAGGGATCTCTTTGTTGTCACTCTGTCAGCCCACAAAGCAAATTTGAGATTTGAATCCCATGCTTTCTTGTTGTCCTCTAACAATTTTTTGATGATCTTTATAAGGCTTTTGTTAGAGGACTCTGCTATTCCATTCCCTTGGGGATAGTAGGGAGTTGAGTGAATCAATGTTATTCCAAATTGCTCACAGAACTATATCAATGGTTCAGCCTTGAAAGATGCAGCATTATCTGTAACAATTCTATTAAGACAACCAAACCTTGCCATAATATCCTCAAGAAAGCCAATGATCACTTTGTGGGAAGCATTCCTTGTAGGGATAGCTTCTATCCACTTGGTAAAGTAATCTGTGGCAATTAAGATCCACCTATGTTGACCACTAGAAGAAGGATGTATTTCCCCAATAAAATATAGGCCCCACTGTTGAAAGGGTCCTGAAGCTACCACAAGCTTCAATGACAAAGACTTGAGCTGCTGCTTTCCAGAGAATTTCTGACACTTGACACAGGCTCTGATCTTAGCACAAACATTGGCGAATAGAATAGGCCAGAAGTATCCAGCCCTGAGAATATTATATGTCGTGGTCCTCCAAAAATGATTCCCCCCACATAAACTGTCATGAAAATAAGATATAATCTTTTGTGGTTCTTGTGGGTCTAGGCATCTCAAAAGAACTCCTAATGGATCTTTCCAGTACAAGACTTGATCAATCAGACAATATTTAATTTATTTGAGATTTAAGGCTCTCACCTTGTTATTTTCCATACCATCGGGAGGCTACAATTTCTATAGAAAAAATATAATGTCCTTGTACCAGCTGCAATCTGCCAATGGAGGGTTGATTTGAGAACCTTTGTCAAACAATTCGGCCTGCTGATTTTCTGAGAAAGTGTTGATGAAATTTACCCCCAAATATGAGCAATTAGATTCAACCAACAATTTGGCTAAAACTTGGCTTTTAACCAATTTGGTGGGCTTAATCTCAAGATCAAATTCAAGGATTTTAGCAATCCACTTGCTCCTTTTACCATCTGTATCAGGTTGAATGAGAATTTATTTTATAGAAGCTGATGGGACATATGCAATGAATCTTGAATGCAACACATAAACCTTGAAAGCCTTGAGATATTTAATCAATGCATAGGCCTTCTTATCCATGATGTCATACTTTAATTCAACATCTCTCAATGCCCTGCCGAAAAAAACAATGGGATGCTCTAAGCCTTCAACGTTCTTCTGCAATAAAACAATTGCTACTGTGTCGAATGAAGCGAAAGAAAAAATTAGAAAATCCTTGGAGTAGTCTGGGTTAATGAGCACATGAGCTTCATTCAAGGCTTTCTTTATTTGATCAAAATAATTATGGGATTCAACATTCCATTTGATTTCATTTCCTTTTCTCAACATGGTTGTAATATGCTTCACCAACTCAACAAAATTTGAAACAAACCTTCTCAAAAAATTATTTTTTCCCAAGAAAGACTGAACTTCCTTCTTGGATCTAGGGAGTGACAAGGTTTGGATAGCTTCTACCCTGCTGGAATCAATCCTTACCCCTTTAGCTGACACAATATGCCCCAATAATTTTCCCTCCTTCATGGCAAACAATGATTTTTTTTGGGTTTAAAGAGAGACCAAATTTTCTGCATTTCAAGAAAACCTTTTTCAAATGATCATAGTGTTCTTTATCAGATTGTGAGAACACTTTTATGTCATCTAAATAGATAAATACAAACTTGTCCTTCTCCCCAATAAAGGCTATGTTCATGGCTCGTTGAAAGGTCACCCCTGTGTTCACCAAACAAAAGGGCATCTTAGCGTACATTAATGTACCCCAAGGAGTGGTAAAGACTGTCTTCTCTCTATCTTATGGAACGACAAAAATCTGATTGTAGCCAAAAAATCCATCAATCATGGAGATCCTAGATGCACCTGTCACCCTATGTAATATGTGATTCATCTTGGGCAGAGGGTGATTATCCTTTTTAGAGCTTCTGTTCAGATTCCAGAAATCGACACAAAGTTTGATTTCTCCATTCTTTTTTCTCACTAGGACCAAGTTGGCCACCCATTCAAAATACCTCAAAGGAATAATAATTTTAGCATCTAAAATCTTTTTTACCTCTTTTTCCATCAAAGGCAGCAACATAGGATTTATTTGCCTCAACTTTTGCCTAAAAGGTTTGGTCTCTTCCTTAAATGGGATCTTGTGCTCTATAATACTTGTGTCATATGTTCTGAGATATTCATAAGTCCAAGCGAACACATCAGCAAATTCTTTTAACATCTCAGTATATTCATTCCTTTTCTCACTTGACAGACTGCTTGACAACTTGACATATTTTGGATCCTTTTCTCTGCCCACATTGCACTCAGTTACATCGACATCATCAGTTGACCCTTTTCCCTTCACTGCCACATCATTTCTGTCAAATAATCTTTCCAAAGGAACTAGTCCTTTTGGAATGTGGTTGCTAGGTAACTGCACAATATGATGATTAGCAATTTTATTAATGAAAACATCAGCATGAGGATTATTTTTAGAGTCATGATCCTGATCAATGTGTAATGCAAAAAACTCATCAACAATCTCAAGGATTTTTTTAATCTCAAGATCATATTCAAATACCTTCCAATGCTTGACATTGTCAGGTATAGAGGGTCTGTATTTGACTTCTACATCATACTTGAGTTTAGGTGGCAAGGGGACTCTGAAATTTCTTGCTAATACAACCAAAGAATCAACCATGGTATTCTCTTCTCTTGGAATAAATGAAATGTTGAAAGCTAAGAAAAAACTGTCCACTAGGTCCCACACTTCATTTCTATAAGAACTAAGCCTAGGGTGCTTAGTTTGATAAAGATTTTTTATTTGATGGACAATCAATTCAGCATCCCCAAATACCGATAGCTCTTCAATCCCCATGTCTTTTGCAGCCCTCAATCCAAAGACAAGAGCTTCATACTTTGCCACATTATTGGTAGTTTCAAATTCTAGTTTGTATGACAAAGATATAGTCTCTTGAGCAGGTGAAACAAAGACCACTCCAGCACCAACACCTTCCCTAGAAGAGGCTCCATCAAAACACATCTTCCAAATAGAGGTGGTTGGAGGAGAATCTTCACAAAAGGTAACAGACTATCTTCTGATTTCAAGAGGAGGTTCATGAGCATCAGTGAGCTGCAAGATGCTGGATCCCAAATCAATATCAAGAGCAAAAATAGGATGATTTGTGGGGTTTTCTTCGTCACTAATAATGTAGGCCAACTGAGCTTCCCTGTAAAGTCTTCTATTCTCCCCCCCAAACACAGGAATGGTAGCATGTGAGAGATCCATCTGCAAGGTTCCCCCAAGTCTTTTTATCCAAGATCTTGACAAGAGCATGCCAAACTTGGGGGGAACATCATCTACCATGATATCCATGACTACACTTTTCATGGGAAGCTAAAACAAGGTCAGAACTAGATATTTAATGACCCCAAGACACTTCACTTTCCTAGAGTCAAAAGAATATAAGCCATGGTAGGTCTTTGTGATTTCTAATCCAAGTTCATCCATAACAGTTTTGGGCATGAGATTGTGGGATGCCCCTGAGTCCATCAAACAATTATGCAACACCTTATCATGTATATTTAGTGATGTATAGAAGGAAGAGGATGAATAATCTCTATCTTCTATCAAAGGCCCTAAGATGACTGCTGGCTTTTCATCTTGCAGATTTACTGAATCAATGGCATTTGGAGAAGATTCGAGCTGCAACATTTTGGAAAGATATTTTTTTAATTCTTCGTTTTTTATCAATTCCAAAAAAGGCATAGGGATCTTGATTTTTTGGATCTCATTCTCAAAGCTAAAGGAAGGTGAAGATTTCAGGATCTCTTTGGCTTCAGGGGTAGTATTTCTGATCAAAATTTGGGGGTTTTGAGTTTCTCTTTCTTTACTGCCAACCGTCACAGCCTTGGCATAGTTTTCTTTTTGGGTTGGCTGATAAGAAGCATTAGTCTTTTCCTCATTCTTTTTGGATCTCAGATTATATCTATTATGACTTTCTTTTGCTTTCTCTCCTTTACTAAATTCATTTATTTGAATATCCATCAAGGATTTCTCATATGCATATCGAGTCAAGTGGGGGGATGGTGATGTGTCACCTAAGCAATGAATCTCAGGATCAACTTCTTCATCCTCTCCTTCTTCATCAACAACAAGGTTGTTCTGTAAAGGAGTTTGTACCTTTTGAACACCCCTATCTCTGCTTCTAGGATCTCTTGGAAGGATCTCTTGGAAGGATCCGAGGAGCATTGTTGGGTCTCCTGAAGTTACCTATGTTATCAACATTTTGAGTATTTATATAGGTCTGTTTCCTTCCAGTTTTAACTTCTCTATCTCAGTAGAAAGGGATTTTACTAATTTGGTAAGTTCATCTACTTGAGGATGGAAAATAGGGGAATCATAGGTTGAAGCTTCAACTCTGTTTTTTCTCCTATCCCTATCAGATTTCCCCCTGAGTTTATCAGATGCCACTATGTTGGATTCTACCTCCAAGGCCACATCTTGCATATGAGTTGAGGAGGCTGATCTTCTTTCTCTCAGTAGAAGGCAAAAATCAGGGTCGAAAGCACTGACATAGGTGATTTTTGCAGAGGTTTTTATAGGCTTTATCTCAGTAGGGGTCTTATTGTACATTTTGTTGAATCTTTTAGAGAAGTCAGAGACAGACTCTCCTTATTTTCTCTTTAGGGATCCAAATTCTGTGATGTAATACAAAAATTCCTTTTTATCTCCCCAGTGTCTCTAAAAGGCATCATCTAATGCCTCAATCCCAATAATGGATCCAGGGGCCAAACCCCTAAACCACTTCCCAGCCTCACCAAAAAGGCTTTGGACAAAGACTCTCATCCACACATCCTCATTTTCAATATTTTGATTGTATGCATAACTGTAGAAGGAAGCAAGGTGTTCTTCAACAGTTATATCTTCTTCTCCTATCAATTTGGGCATATATTTTAAATAATCTTCAGCAGGGAGAGAATTCATGGGCTGAGGTAAGACAAGAGGGGCATATATTGCAGCCACTATGGAATCCATCCTATTTCTAGGAGGGTTAGCACCTACCATTGGATTTTGGACTCTTGGTGAGCAAGGAGGAGAAGGAAACTTGACTGTGTGCAACTTAGGAGAAAAATGAATGTATAATGGGGGAAATTCAGTTTTCACAGTAGAAGGATGATTCGTGGAAGAATATGGTATAGTCTATAAAGGGGATGAGGTTTCCTCTTCTTCGGCTGCAAAAATTTTGACAGGAGGAGGAGTAGCAAGGCCTAAAGTAGGAAAATCTTCTAGACTCTCAAGACTGAACCACTTTACAATGCCAGGGAAGCAAGGATTTCATAATTTTATTCTTTCAAATCAGGTTCAAAAGAGGAGTATTCAATAGGGAAATTTTTCAAATCAACATTCTTAGATACTTCAGCAGAAGGTAAAGGAAGATTACTTGATAAAACAATTAGAGTATAAAGAGTGGAATCAAGCAACTGACCAGAAGCACTTGTAGCAACAACACAAAAACTTTCTTGAGAAGCTTTTCCCTTCTTGATTACCTTCTATGGGTCAGCCTCAGGTGGAACCAAATGTAGCTGTGGATTTGACCTTGTGTGTCTGCCTTTAGGAGCTAGAGCTGAAACAATGGAGTCGCCAGGTGCAAGCTGTAATCTTCAATGTACTCAGTTCCAATGCACCTTCAGAACTAGTAAGCTTTGTCGTTCAATCTCAGGCAAATGTCTTCAATTCATTCCCCGAAAACGACGCCAAGAATGTTAGCACTAGGAATCACCCTCAGATTGCATAGAAGGTAAGTCCAATACCCATCAGGTTATGTGTAAATGTAAATGAGTTTCAAAGAGGTCAAATGGACAAAACTCAAGATAACAATGTTCTAACTCAGAAATATGGGCTAGCATGCACAGGCAATTGAGGTCTTGGCTGACTTCAGTCAGTAAGTGGGAGTAAAGGTGAATAGAGGGAACACTTTGGTGAGAAAAATGTAGAGGTTTGCTATAGACATCAGGTTTGTAAGAAACCTAAAGAAGAAAAATTAAAAACACAAGATCTTCTTGAATTCAAAGTTTAAGGACACTAAAGAAACATCATAATAATATTATAATCAAACATCCATCATAATATCACTTCAACAATTCATGTGAATCTTTCAAGCATGAATACTTCAAAATCAGAGGCAAATAAGCTGGAGTAAGAAAGCTGACTTCTATTAATCAAGATGTCTCAAATCAGGTACATAACTAGTTCACAAAAGCTTCATCAAAATATTACAACATAAGGGAGCCTAGCTCAACCATTCGAACCTACTAAAGAATTTAGACTATCTATTTATAACAAAAGGAGAGGAAACAACTGGAGGTGTGAGCTGGCCTTGTTCCCATGAAAATCTCCAAGTAGTTATTCCATCTAACATCTTAAACTAACAACTGTGCTATAAAAAGGGAAAATGTTGGCCACTGATCCAACCAACTTTGAACTGACTTGATCTTATTTGATACCCATCTCCCTGCATGCCAAGTGTCTTTTAGATGCTTGTAATTGTCATCATGCTGCCATATGCTATCTTTTCCTTTCTCCACATCAACAACCATCCATAAGAATAATAGTTCGAGCTCCTTGATTCCTGGTACCTGTTGGTAGCTTCATTCGGTAGAGATCTAGGTAGCGAGCATTTGTAGTGCCTTCACCAAATTCATGTAATTCCGTAGCGCGACCTCCAAACTAGGCATGTCAAATGGGTAGCGCCACGCCTGTGTGCCTCTGTCAAAATTTGTCCTCTGTCCAAAATTTCAGTAGCGCCACGCCTGTGTGCTTTTATGCTGAATTTGGCCTCTGTCCAAAATTTCAGTAGCACCTTCATGTGTGTCTGTGTACAATTTGGTAGCGCCTCGACTGAATTCACAACACCACATTTCAATGCTGATAGATTTGGTAGCACCCCCTAGAAGTTAGCAATGCCATCGCTACATCAATCTTAGGTGATTAGGCAACGTTATAGGTAGCAAACTGATAGAACATGAAAACTAGAAAATTTCGTAGCACCATAGGGCTACATAATGTCTTCTCTACTGCTATTGAAAAGATTAACCCTTTGCAAAACACCAAAAACTCTGAGCAGTATGCATTAGAATCCTGTATAGGTGGAAAAAGTAGTATTCCCTTAATTACTTATCCTTGCAAAAAGGGGCAATTCCCAAAAATGGAGCTCACTTTTCACCAATCACTTCATCAACCTTACACTCCTTCTTGTAGAAGGAGGACTTCCCTTTGGCACAACAACATGCTTCCCTTTAGCAGTAACAAGATTCTTCACCGGATCTATGATTTCCTTGGCTACTGGCTTCTCCTTTTCAATAGCAGCTTCAACTAACACATTCAAGTTTTTTGAGCCATCTCATCTTGGAATTGTTGCAACTCTGCTTTGAGATTTCTGTTCTGAGACTGAAAGTATCTGTTTTTCCTATAGAGGTTCTTGAATTTCCTATGAGGAGGATGGGATCTTCTTGTTGTGAATCTTGCTAAGTCAAGAGTGTGGCTGTAGCCATCCATGAGTTCTGTCATCTTAATTCTTTCAGATAGGGCTTCAGATTTCAGATGAGCCACCTCCTTTCTAGCTTTCCTGAGAATCCACCTCAGCATTTGATCTGGTAGCACCACTGCCAACTGGTCTGAATTGGTAGTTTGTGTAGCACAAAAATTTGAGCTTTAAAAATTTGAAAACAGTTAGCAGAGCTCATAAAGATGAATCCTCGAAGGCATATTTTAACTAACCATGGTGCTGAAAACAAGGAAGAGATGACATCAGCGTAATAATCACAAATCATGGTGAAAGATGAAGGACGGGGATTGTGCTACGGAAACTCCTGGTGAGTTGGCAACACTCCTTTTCAAACAATGATTTGACCAGTAAGCATAGGACAAAGGCACAACATGGAAAGGCTACAGAGGCATGAGTGAGGAGGGTGACATGTCAAGTCAAGCTGGTCGTGGAGTGAGTCAAACTTATTGTCAAATCATGAAGGGGATCAAAACATAAGTCATGAAAATGAACCTAGGCCAAAAGTTCATGTGAGGATCAAAGTTTGAGACATGACTTAAACCTTTATTTATCAAAGTCATCTAAGTAAATCACACATTTAAGAGACAAATCAAAATAAAAAAATCTAAAGGCTTAGAAAAATCAAAACTAAGGGCTAAATACTCAAGGAAACTTAGTGTGATAACAAAGAGCACCAAGGATTTATGTGGCATCTCTATATTACAGGTTCATGGTTGTATTCACAAATAAAAGGTCATTGTTTCTATTAACCTTGGTTTCCAGGAAAACTTTGTCAATGCTCAGTTGGTTAATAGATTGCAAGTTCAAGCAAAGAATATGCAAAGCACACAAGTTGAGGGTAGAAATATTCAAGTTTTTAAATATTTGAAGCTCAGCATGGACAAATATGTATTGGATTCTAATTTTTGCGCCATTGATATGAATGATGTGGATGTTATTCTTGGATGTCCTTGGATGGCCACAATTGGTACAATGAATATTAATGTGGAAAAGAAGTTTGTGAAATGTTGGTTGAAAAAAAATAAAATTGCATTGCATGATGTGTCTCTTAAGAAAGAAGGGCCAATGGGGGAAAGCAAAGAAGTTCTTGTAGAATATGAAGTTGAATCAGAAGCAGAGTCTACAAAAGAAATTGTAGAAAAGCACCAGGAAGGGCATCCAAACACAGAAGAAGCTAAGTAACCACATGTTTAAAATTCCAAGCAACCATAACCGAGAGCTAAGGTTGATGTATATCTCCATCCACGCCACATAGAGAAACAACAGTCATCCAGGTAAGGGCGTGAGAAACAACACACTGATTATGGATTACCATGGTACCAAAAAAGAAACCAATCAAGAGGTGAATGGAGAAATACCACCAATGCAGGACAATATCAGGATAGAGTAACAATCCCATGACATAAAAGGTGTGATAAGGATCAATATCAAGGTGGCACAACTAGAATTGGAAATTATGTTCATCTTCCATTAGGATAGATGGATTCATGTACTTGGTATCTGTTGGCTGAATTGCCTAGCTGATCATATTGTATGGTTTCTTCCCATGTTTCAAACATGGAACATGCAAAGGGGGATGGAATGTAGTGTAGCTTGGGAGGTAATGGGGGGGTGGGGGGCGAAGGGCCCATAGTGGAGGCCATTCAATGAAAGGTGGAGCAGGTCCACTATATTATTAAATAAGTCCCACTAAGGTAGTTAGATATATTAGTGTGAACATTATAAATGTGACATAAGGCTTTCTAGAAGGTTCCTTCTTTAGAATGTTCTTAGTTAGTATTATATAAGGAAAGGATGAGCAATGTAATATGCACAATGAAGTATATTGTTATTGTAACAAGAAATGATTGTTTGAGCAGTGCATTCCTTCTGTAAGGAACAATATATGGTGTTACCCCACCTCAAGGGTTTTGTCTATTTCTTGTGTTGAGTATTTTGTGTGATTGATTTGATTGAAGTTAAGGATTTATATTCTAGATTCTATATTTAGATCTAAGAACATAATAGGCACCCGATGATACCCTAACTTTAGATCAATCTTATTAACAAACTTGGCAGCCTTGAGTTGATCAAGAAGATCATCAATTTGGGGGATTGTATACCAATTCTTAACTATGATTTTGTCTAAGGCTTTGTGATCATTACAGAGTCACTAGATCCCATCCTTTTTCTGAACCAACACAATCAAGCTTTATCAACATGAGAAGCTTGGTCAAATGTGGCCCTTTTATATTAGATCTTAAATCCAATGCTTGATCTCCTTGTAAGTTTTAAACCTTTTACATTAATGAAATACACACACAAATTCTTAGCTCAGAAAGAAAACAATTGTAATCACACATATACACAAATATTTACCCTAGAAACCCAATTGGCAAAAACCAAAAACTTGTTTTAGATTTGCACCTCTAATTCTATTTATGAACTAACTTCATTGTTTACAATACAATATATAATATCCCATGGCATCCAAAAAACCCATAATCCATTGACTCATATTAGATTACAACCTTAATTCCTTAATCAAAATTAGAAAACCATAGGCTAAAATACAATGCACCACTAAACCGCCAAAGGCAAAAAATATTCCCTGCCAAAGGCAAAAGACCACCGAAAAATTTGGCAAATAAATCCCCCAAAAAATATTTGGGGGCTCCAGCCCCAAAATCATTAATAGGGGGACCCACAATCCCTAATAGGGGGACCCACAATCGTCTAAAGAATATAACATATGCTCAACATTATCCCACTTGTTATTTTCTTTGCATACAGGGGTCATAGGATTTCATGATCAACAATCCAGGGAAAAAATGCCCATTTATTCTCTACACTAAGAAAACTTCTCAGTGCTCACAGAATTTGTTAATGAATTTGCAACATTCTCCAAAGTGTCCACCTTCACCACCAATACCTTCTTCTCTTCAATCCCATATAACCCTAGGCCCACACCTATATCCATCTCTCTCCCTCTCACACTCACACTCACTCAAACTCTTGTTTTCACTCTCCCCTTCTCTCCCATTCCATCTCTATCTCCCCCCCCC
>SNQJ01S0140054.1:5971-25024 GCA_010110895.2 Picea sitchensis | reverse complement strand
ACCGCATAAAGTAAGGTCGAAGGAGGGGGTAAGGGTGAGGTTTTGTTTGATCCTCTAGTTTTGGTGACAAGAGAAGAATGGTTGTGATTAGCTTTAGTTTTTCTCTCCCCATGAAGTGATTCCAGAAAGGTGGTAAAAGGTGGAATAGGACTAATAGGTATGTCGTCCTTGCAATAGGTTTTAATGGATGAAGATAATTGGCAAGGCTCTTCTTCGATGGTAACAATAAATCATAGGTGGTCGTTGTGGTACTCAACAATATCCTATCAAGTAAGTGTGATGGCAGGTCATGTCTTGTCTATGAATGCTTTCTGTAAGGCAGTGGAAAAAGGCTTTGCTCTATATATGGGAGAGCTAGTGAATATTCTCTAGGGCATGTCCAAAGGTAATTTGTAAAGTAATTTAGTTAGTAAGCATAAATGGTAGAGGTAAAGGCTCTTCCTATCCTAGGCAATGGGTTTGAATTCCACAATGGTAAGGCCAAGGCTCAGTGGAAATAGGTCATAGCAGTACCCGAAAGGTGATATGTGTTGTAGAGTGTGATAGAAAGAAGATAAAGGTTGGTCGATGAAATCTTGTCCCTACCTACAAGATCAGGTATAGCGATGAGCCATGAAGCAATTAATTAAATTGGAACTAGGTAGAAGTAGTAAGGTGGAGACATAAAAAGTTAGGTCCATTCCTTCTTAGAATGAGTAGGTTCTCTGGTTGGGTTCAAATTACTGAATCATATTCTGATGCTCGGTTGGAATAGTTGGTACCACCAAGAAGATATGTAAGCAAGTGTGATTCTAGGTCTGCCTGTGAATGTTGACTGTTTGGAAGCTGGTCCAAAAGCCATACATATATAAGTTGCCCATACGACAAGTAAGGGGCATAAGTGAGTTAAGTCGTGAAGGTTGTTCAGGTGGTTGGTTTATATCCTGACCTGATAAGAAAGGTATAATGCAGTAGCAAGTAAGCGATGTATGAAAGTGATATTAGGTATAAGGAAGGTGCTAGGTTTTAAGGTGGAGAACTATGAGGTTTATGCATGAAAATAAAGGTAAGTACCATTCCTAGACAGTGGGTTCTAATTAATGAATCATATGAGAAAGGCTTGCTCGTTGGACAAACCAATATATAATATGTGGTTCCCAGAAGAAAGAATGCACAAGGGAAGATAGGGTAAAGGGAGTCATAGTGTTGTTGTACCCCCGATTCCTGACTGGTTTCAGCCATAGGTGATAAGAAAAAGTGAAGGTAAAGGTTCAGTAGTGTAATATGATCCCGGGTCATCTATAGTTTCTCCTCATAAGCTATTCATAAAGTAAAAGTGTGATAGGGATAATATATCTAGGTCTTCAGGTGGTAAAAGGTGGTGGGCAAGCATTAACTAAAAGAAATATAGGTTGATTCCTTTAAGTTCTAATGGATGAATCAAATTGTATCGTCAAGAATCGACTGAACCAATTTCTATATCAAACTTGATGAATTCTAGCATGTAAGAGTTATTCCTCCCATCTATCCCATATATCATGGGTAGTTGGTAGCAGGTCCTAAAAGTAAAAGCCTATTTGAGCTCTGACTGATTAGGTGGTTGTTACTAATTCCTGAATAGTCTCCTGGGCAAGGTTCGGCCAGACTGGAATAGTCAGTAATAGTGGTGGTCCCAAAGAAACATCCATTATCTTAAAGAAAGTATGATTCTATCCAGTAAATGCTCTACTGTCTGTAAGGCAGTTCAACAACTCTTTTGTCTATAGGAAGCTTAGTTCCGTCCAAGGTTGTAAGGTTTGGGGCATGACTACAGGGTAGTAAGTGAGGTAGTATCTAGAAGGTGTGAAATATGACACATGTAGTAGTATATCCAAATGATATTGATCTAGGCTTCTAAAGTTAATACAAATGCTTTAGGTGTTGACCCCAATAATCAATCTCTGAAGTTCTGAGTTCCCTAAGGTAGTTCTGATGATCCAAGGATCAAAGAATCAAAGAGTGGGGGTAGTAGTCCAATAGAAGGTATATAGGTAGGAAGAACCTGTCCCTCCTAAAAGTAAGGGAGTATAGTGGTACTTTAAGTCTGTGTCTAGGCCTGACCCTTAAAAAAGGTAAGCTTGTCTAACCAATCCTTTTTTGTTGTACGTTAAGCCTCAAGGTTCTGGTTTTGTGAGAATGCAAAAAAAGGAATGAAATTTCTCACCTGAGGAAGGAGGGTGAGGAATGAAATCTCTTGTCCTTAGAGGGTAAGGTGCGAAGCTCTTGCTCGAGAAAAGGTAATTTATTCCTCACCCATAAGGGTGAGGAGAGCAATGAATTTTATTCTCTTCTCTGAAGCCTGCCCAAAATTACATATCATATATAAAGTCCAAATATCAAAAGTTGAGGATCGTAGATAATATTACCCCATCCATCTTAAAATAGACACTAGGTTTGGGTACCCAATGTGGGTTGAAAATCCTAGCAAGAAGAGAGTTATCAAGAATAGTGCCTCCTCTCAAGAATCGTGCTTCCTCGTATATTAACTAAATGTTTCGGTTACAAGGTGAGTTGAGGGGTAGAGAAAATCAAATCCTCAAGATGAGGTGGGGTAATAATCATATCCATAAGAAGGTGTCTTCAGACAAGTTCCTTTGAATATTAAACAGAAGATTCCGTCGATATGTAGAAAACAAATAACCAAAAGATGAGGCATGGGGTTTGGATAATATAAATAGGCATGGGTTGACCCATCAAAACTTAGATGAATAAGTAATTTGGTTTGGTTCCGGGTTGATCCAAAAACCTTTCCAAACACATCTTTTAATAAAGAAAATAGGGCTTGTGGGGGTTTGGAAAGGTATTATGCTTTTGGGGCGGTGCAACGAACTCTATTTTGTCTGTAGGCAACCATATTTTTTAAAAACTCCGCTACCTATGAAACAAAAGATGGGGTATAAATACTATAATCCATAAGATAAGGAGGAGGCTTATTTATTATAAGATTCCCATATTAAGGCACCCAGGTTTCAAAGAAGATCCCCATATAAAGCTAAAAGTGAGGTTCACAGCAAGGCACAAAGCAATAAGAAGTGTATCAAGAGGATCCCAATACTAGCACCCAACCAACCAGATATATAACTTTCAAGAAGCACATATATAAAGGCCCATAAACCAATAAGTATTAATCCAACCATGATTTTTTTTCTTTCCAAGCTCTTCCCAATCAATCTCGTTCGATGGCAACATACAAATCTATATCGTTTCGCATCCTTTGGGGACCAATAGGGGGAGAGTTGTGAGGTTTGTTGCTTTCATTTCGTTGTGCGCTTCTGGTATACTAGTGTGTATGTTCCCCTTCCATCCAACCAAATCCTTCTTTCCGTCCGGTGAACCACCTCTACTCCCACATCTATCTATCTTTGGCCTTCAATAAATCATTCTCTAGGTGGCTTCCAAGTCTTTCTATGTTGGCGACAAGTAACCCGTTGAAAGTTCTTCCTTCATTTCCAGGGTGCTAAAATGGGCATATTATGGATTTCTCCCAACATCCATTCACATAAACTTATAACCGCCCTACCTTAAAAATGAGATTCTGCTTCCTTTATATATGAGATAATGCAATGATTTGAAATCAATATTTCATATTTGAATGAAATGAAAATAAAGAAAGAGAGAGAAAGTCGTATAGCACTACTTAGTATAGCTACTTTTGCATGGATGTTTAGGAAAAAAACTTATGCACTAATAGAAGAGAGCTTCTGAACTATAGATAGAAGAATTACTACACTAATGTTAAGGCTAATAGAAGATGCACTTAGAGCGAAGCTAAGCACTAATGCAACTAGTTGGAACAACTAGCACTACTACAACTACTTATTTTGCACTAATGTTAAGGCGAAGAGAATAGAGAGAACAACATAACTTAAAGCTTAGCGAAACTAAGAGAAGCTAAGAAGAACTAGTTGGAATAGTTATAAGTCTCATTTCAAGGATGATCACTATTATCTTCACTAAAGAGAAGAAAAGACCTAATTAGAAATCTAATTTCCAATACTAAATATACTACACATAGCTCCTCTTCTCGGTTCTAGCTCCTCCCTGAATATTGGCTCTAGGCTCTAGCCCCTCTCTGGATATCTTTACGTATGATCCTCAAAATGTATATTGGCATATGTAACAAGCAAAAAATTGTTGCAAATCTTTCTTGGTGTGATGGTATCGCTAGTTTCATCTTGTTTGGCGGACTTCTTTCTCTCGTTGACTGGCAGTGCAGACTTCTCTATCGTTTGGTGGAAACTTGGTAAACATCGATATCTCATTCGATGTTTTGATGGATGAAATTGCTTGGGATTCCAGATGAAACTGAGTCAACACAGTGTGCTAACTATTGGTCACATGGGGATGTTGGTAACATGTTCCTTTGGTTCACTGCTTTTGATGAATTGTGTTTTCTCTCTTCGTTGATCAGAAAGATTCAATTTCTAAGTTTCTCCACTTCGGTTGGAAAGCTAGGATATAAAGAAAATATAGGGAATAGACTTTATATAGGATTTCTTCCCAATACCAATAAGAGATAAGATACAAGATGATAAGAGACAATCAACTGTTATTACTGACTTGGAAGGGTTAGACCTATTATTTTAGATGATTCATATTCCTTCCACTCTAATTACTCTAGCTATGAAAGGACTTCCTGATAGCTTGGTGGTGCAGGTGCGAGTGCCTGGTAAGAACCTCAATCCTTCCATTAATAAAATCAATGTGGGTCATTCCCACCCTTCCCAGTCCAACATAAATATCTATCTTCATTCGCTCTGGGATTTCATTCATGACCATCGCATGCGGCTCTCCCTCTCTCGAATCAATAGGGGGAGCTTGCAACCTCGACTTCATCTCTTCTCTTCCTTCCTCCATTCTTCCCAAGCGTACCTTTGCCTACTGTTTTATAATAAATATCTACCAATAATGTGTAACAGAATGAGAGGGGCACATAGGCAAAGATACGCACGATGTATCACCTTACCTATAAAACATAGAGCAATCACTATCAATGAATTAATAGTGCCAAATGGTGGGTAATAACACTTTTGTTGTATCGATTAGGCCTTTGTGGTCGTATAGAGATGAGGCAGAGTAATGAGACGAAACAACGACGATGTGGCATGCACCCCAGCGTGATAACTGGAATTGTGGTATATAAATAAAACAAGGGTGGTATCAAAATCCGGAGAAGACCATACAAGTATTGGTTCCAATAGACTATACAGACATCAACCAATAAGCACCACTACATTGTGTCTTTGATCATCCCTACCAGTGAAAATCTCATACATGGTACCAAAACACCATTAACTTGCAATTATCCATTAAAATCCCTTGGTCATATTATGTATATAACAACGAAGATGACAGGTCCCAGCCAACATGTCAAGTCAACCAATGATCATTGGGAGGGCCCCTGTAGGAAATTTATACCACTCCCTCCGTTCAGGTGATCCTGCTACGTTAGCAAATAAGGTGGTTGGGACCTGATTGATGATTAGCTACCTCGACTATAGGTAGGGGGGGCGTGAAAAGCTCGCTTAACATCTTGGTATGTGTCCTTAGCTCGCTATTATCCTTTCTGTATGACCCTTAGAAGAAGCAACAGTGACCTTTGAGGGCATTACCTGACATGAGCTTTTCTTTACTTTCGAAGAGGAGGGCCTGATCATGATGGAAAGGGAATTAGACATGGGCAGAGCTGAACAACCCCGATCTATAGTAGGTCACCTGAAAGAAAGACAGAACCGATCACAGACTGATGAACAAAGCTCAATCACGAGCCTAACCTAGATGTTGGGAATGCATGGAAGGCATGGGCTCGTTTTTTGGCCCTACATATGTATAATGAGAATTGGAGATCGGGTCAAAGTTGTAGAAATGATTCATCAAGCCAACTAAGCTAAAATATTACCTTATTTTCTACCTCTCGGCCTGAGTGGATGGTTTCCTTCTGGCTAGGCCACAACTACTGCATTTTGAAAACCACTAATGTCGATGTGGTAATAGGGCTTTCTTCTCGGGCGGGGGTCAATTCGTAATTGGGAATTTGGAATCGGGAATTCATCATCCCTAATGGATGAAGGAGTGCCTTCCCCTTCCACGTATAGCATCTCCAAAGACTTTCTATTTACCTACGGGATGGTCGTATGCTGCGCTCAATACATGTCAGTATTAAATGACCAAGGATTTATATTTTTGATTTGATTATGATGGGAAGATGTACACTTTCAGACTAGGCATGATGCGAGTAGGGGCATACCTCTAGGCCCAAGTATGAGACGAAGAGTGACCACCTAGATAATGTTGACAGTGTCGGTGTGCATTGACTTCTCTATGTGTTATTCATCTTCGATTGTTGTTACTCAGAGGTCATTTTCTATTTCGTTGTAAGGGAAATGGTAAGGGAGGAAGGAGAATAAAGAATTACATATCAAGGAATACTTTTTGTAGGGTAGGATGGATCACGTATGAGACAACTATTCCCTTAACCGCCAACATCACAAATCCATGATCTAGAGATACCATGCCAACATAAACTATTGATCCTGCCCCCAACACTAGGGAGGAGGGGACAACCAAGGATCACATGGATGGGCCTACGCTCTGCTTCGCGAAGCTGGGAGGCTGGTCGCCTGCCTTGTGAGAGGGTCGGTCAGTCACTGGTTGACATCCACCCATGCTAGCTTCGCGAAGAATGATACAAACATCTCCAGGCATATTCAGTGATTTGGTAGAGTGATTTCCTGTGTTGAGGCAAGAGTGGGAGATTAGGTTATAGATATAACCGCATACCAACACATACATACATAGGGGACCAAGCAATGACCTCAAATTGGGAGTGAAGGTTGTACAAATTTTGAGGGGAAGGGATGATGGCCATCCAATTAGCTTGGAGACTATAGGTTCAACCACGTGATGGAGAGTCCCTGCTTAAAGGAGAGCCATCTCCGTTCATTTCCTCCCCTTTCTGTTGCTTCTTCCAAGCCTATATAGTAGCGGTTTCACTGTTCGATAGTGAGTCTTCTTTCCCTCCCTTTGATTTGTAGAGTGTAATTCGGATTGATTTCATCACTTGGCCCTATCTTGTGTTTGTCCTGTTCTAATCCCGCTCCCTATCTTTATAGTGTTTATCTTGTTCTGATCCCGCTCCAATGTAAGGACCTATACACTTTGTTCTTAGCATTCCAGGCGCCTTGTTCCTGCCATGGAGACTGAAAATCCATCGGTCCCCTTCACTACATTGGTTCACTGTAGTCTAATTTGGTGGAGTCTTCATGCCCAGGTGACCCGCCAAGGAGAACTAATATTGTACCTATAGAAGAAAAATACATGCACGTTGAGGACAAGGGGCGACTCATCTATTAAGGCCACAAGGTCCCCCTGAATGTGGCAGGAATCGAAACTCCCTTTCAAAAGTCATTGGTAGCGTCAGCCTATGATCTTCCAGGGTCAAATTGCTATAATACGTCCCGGAAGAGGTCCATTTTAGGGTGCATATATCTATATTTGGAGCTCCACAAAAGCACGATGATGTATGTGCTTAACTTCAGTAAGGTTGGGGGGATGAGGAACTGACCAGTTATCCCTTTACTAAGAAAGCGAGGGGAATGGATCTTGGACTGAGGGAAATTGGTGGTCATGGAAATTCACGAACCAGTCAAATCATGAACCCCCTTAAGTATGATCCTGGTGTTTTAGGTAGGGGGGAACTTGATTCATGGGAACTGAGTGAAGCAATCATATTATGATCAAGGGCTAAGAAAGGTGCAATATGCACCTCCACACTTATAAGTCATTCAATAGGTAGGGGAGGTCCAGTACCTAGTTGATTGGTTGTCTCTCTCGTCACTTTCCTCGAACGAGCGAATTCGTGTTATATTACATAATAACTACGAAGTGTAGGGAGTGACCGTAACTACAAATGGTGATTCGTGAATTCCCTCGACTTCAAGGTGCATAAATTTCATTCATATTTTCAATCAATAGGTTGTTCGATCCAGTCAATCAGTAGGGCATCTTGTCAATCATGCTTTTTTTACCTTGTTCCATGGTCATTCATGCCCGAGGGCCCTTAGGTCACCTACCGACATACATAAGGGCCTTTAGGTTCTCCTTTACCATCTCCTTTAGGGCCTTTAGGTGGTCGAGGAAGTAAGGGCATAGCATCGCCTTTAGGTCGAGGGGCTCGGAGAGCCAATTAACCCAGATTTAATTGACCGATGGGGGCAGTGAGTGACAGCGGACTAAACAAATCCTCTAAATTACATCAAATCCATTATGCATTAATATAAACCTCAACTCCATTGATACTCAACCTTCTCACATTATCAAGGATCTTAACGAGTAACTTGCCTGATATTGGGCCCTAAAAGAATTCATTGATGTAGGTCGAGAATCTATCAAGGATTGTTTATGGTTCCCACCCACGCATGAGGCAGAAACACCTCACATCATTCGTTTAAGGTCAATTTGCTTGTTACCGAGCTTACTGGGAGATTGACTGGAAAATAAGTGCTCTTTCCTTATCAATGTGATTTCAAAAACCTCGTCTTCACGGCCTCAAATAGATTAAGACTTTGGAAGTCACCCCCGAAACTCCATCCATAAGGAATGGAATAAAAGGGTCTCAGCCTAAGCATTGCTCTTTCCTTTCTATTTGTTCCACCTAAACAAAAGATGCACATAATACATCTATTTTCAAGGTTCACCCTACCCCTCACTCTAATAGGGAAAAAGAAGAAAGCGGTTGAGGTCTTGACTTTAAATCAATTTCCTCACCGAATAAAACCTAATAATATTACTAATGTTGTACCTAATGAAGAACCAAACAAGTGTTAAGAATACCCAGTGTTAATAATCCTATGATGGTTCCTAATGGACCTAATGTGTTTCTACCTAATCCTTTTGAGAAGAAATGATGCTATGAACCAATGGTCCTACCTTGTTGATAGAGAATAGAACCTTGCTAATTACTGATGAAATTACTAGTCTTGGTCCTAATGAAGCATTCTTCCACCAAGAGAGATAACAACCTGGATTTTCGCTAACAAATTAGGTAGTCTTATTGGTGACAAAGACGTGTTATTAGGTGTTTTATAAATTTCTCTAGGATATCTTATTATTTGGAGGTGTGTTCTCAGGTGTTATTAATGTTCCTAGCTTTTGAATGGAGAAGGTGGGTTTAGAAGCTAGAAGGTGGGAGAACCCTTATTGAAAAGGTAGGACCCTAATATCGAAGGTGGGTGAACCTGGTGGTGGCCTTTTACTGACCGATAGGGAGGCCTTTCTTTTTGTATTGAAAGTGTTTGAGATGGTCTCTTTTCAGAAAATGCATATTTGGTTATTTCTAGGATGTATGGTATCGAGAGAGATGGTATAGGATTGGTTTATAGAGGTTGTTGGTTCATGCGATTAACTGTTATTTTTCGAGAAATGGTGGTTTCATAATGGATGTGTTTCCTATGTTTTTGTATGTATGTGTCCTCTGTGATGTCTCCGTGCATTGATCTTTGATTGATCCTGGTCTTTGTTCTCTTTCATGGGTCTCGAAGTACCAGTGTATTTCTTGATGTATTCCTCTTGTTGAATTGCTTGATCATTTAATGGTAATTGTTGGTAGAATAAGGTAGAAGTAAGCTAGAGTAAGCAAGCTAGGTTTCATTCTAGGAGTATAGTGGAGTTGTAAGAGCTAGGTTTCCTGGGTCTAGGTTCAAGTTTTCTATAAAGAGGTAAAGGTAGAGGTAAAGTTTCCTAGGTCGAGTTCCCTAGGTAGAGGTATGAAAATTTAGGTAGTTAGGTCTAGGTGCAAGTTGTTCTAGTTCACTAGTTCAAGGTTCGTTCCTTGTCTCTTAATATAATTAGTAAGTGAGTTAGTCCAATTAGTTATCCTTCTCAAAGTGAATGATTTGTATGTGTTTCCATAATGAAATCTTGATGAGAAAATGATTTCATCCTCGAGTGAGGAGTTTAGCGATGAAGTATCTTGCTTAGATACCAATGTTGTTTCCCATAAGTATCTATATCTGGTTCTAGGACTAATTATGATATGAAAGGCTAGTACATATCCTTTTCTTTCAAAAGAGTGTAGTTGTATTGATGTGGTAGTGAGGTTGGTTTTATTCATACAAGTGCTAGTTAAATGCCTCGTTGAAGTGGACTTGAGGTGTTTGATCATTCATTGAGGTTATTGTTAATTGTTGTTAGTGAAAGTTTCCAGTTCATTAATCTAGTTCCTAAGGTCCTTCTCTAGTTATTCCTTGCTCTAGGTTTCTGAGGTAGTTCTATATATTGAGTAATGTAATCCTAATGTATATGCTATAGTGAAGTAAGAGTTATATTCCTATCTTCTGTCTATAGGGATCTTTATGTTCCAAGTAATGAGTAATGAGGAGATTGATGAGAGGAGTAAGGAGTTGGGGAGGTTCGTACCTCACTCCTAATTATATATATGGAATAATAATACTGATAGCTAGATATCATAAGGTATGAATGAGATAGCAAGAGTATTAGTTAAGTCTAAGTATGGGATAATTCTAGTCTAACAGTTCTATATACCTTATAGCTATATCTTCCTCCTTCTATACCTATGTTGTTAACTAGTCATTCTTCTGTGGGAATAATGTAGTTATAGGGATAGTTGTTGGGTTTGATTGGTCCAAGTATTAGTGAATGTGATTAGGGAGAATTGATAGTTCATTAATGTTGTTTATTCGATAGTAGAGGTAAGATATGTTGAGGTTGATATCGAGGTAAGGGCTAGTTTGTTGGTCAAAGTATTAGTCAAACTTTATGGGAAAGTGAGTTAATGGGTGTTGTATCATGAGATCGTGTTATCATGTATTTATATGAGTGAAAGTTTACGCTTCATTGTTGTAATGTCTAATGAGTTCCTGGATTTGTTTCTTTTGTATATCTAGTTCTAGTTGGCTAGGCTTAGTGATAGGATTGAAGTGGATTGATATTTATTCCATGGTTTCATATTGAGGTTAATTGAGATTTCTAGTTGCTAAGGTGGATCCATATGTCAAAGTAAAGGAAAAGTTGAGTAAGTGGCATTGTATTGTTCAAACGCTCAGATTAAGGCTTGTTGCTAGTTATTTGAAGGTAAGGGTATGGTAGGTCTGTGTATCATCTAATTGTATTAGTGCTAATTGATGAATCATTTTCATAGTTCCTCTGTATCTTGCTTTTGGTTGTTCCTTTGTGTTCCAGTGGTATGGTTAAGTTCTAAGAGTATAGTTTAGTTCGAGGAGTGAAGCCACTTGATTGATGAAAGGAGATCGAGGATTTAAGTTTAGTAGCAGATCCTTCCTAATGTTGTTGAAGGAGAGAGAGTAGTAAGGGTAATTTGATTGGTAAAGAGGAGAGGAAAGGCCTATTTGGTTCTAGTATTGGAGCTATGGTTCTTGTTCAATTGTGTGAGTGGTTGTTTTATAATAATTAATGTGGTTCCTATTTGTTAGAGGAAGAGTTAGAGCTTATTCCTGGGATAGATCAACTGAACTAATGTGAGGATAAGCTAGTTCTAGTTGTTCTAGTGAAGTATAAGGCAAGTCTAAGTAGTTCTTCCTAATAGTTATAATAAAATAATACTAATATATATATATATATTAGTATTAATGATATAGTAAAGACAATATTATAAGTTCAATATAAGTGAAGTATTAGTTATAGTATAAGTATAGGGGAATATATAATAAGATAAGTAATCTATTCCTTTATTTATTTCCCTTGCTTTCTTAATATCTGATAAGTAAGAAGTTTCCTAATAATGCAATAAAATTAGATTGGTTCTATGACAGTATTGCTATAGTATTGTTCACTCTAGCATAAGTCTGTGTTCCTTGTATATAGAGGAGAAGGGTTGTTCTATTGATCTCGTAGTAAGGGTGGTTTTCCTAATCAAAGTACTAGTCAAACTTGTAGTGATAGTGGGTGAAAAAGTGGGATACTGCATACCAGGTTGAAGGGCTATTATTGTGAGGGTTGGTTGAACATTTCCTTATGTGATTGATTGGCTCTAGTTGTTGTGTTTTCCTGGTATATGAGTCAATATGATGAGGAGTTATCTCTTCCTTATCCAAGTAATGTTTTATAAGTAAGGAGTGAGCTGATGAATAAGATATGAGGTGTATATTTATTCTATACGTAAAGAGTTGGGGAGGTTCGTACCTCACTCATAGTGATGAGTAAAGAGTATCTTCCCAATCTTGTCCTTTGTATTCATCTTCTTCCTAATGTAATAATATCTTCTTCCTTAGTGATCCAAAATTAGATCCAGGAGCCAGATGGGGCTCAGAAAGGCCTAAAAATAAAAGTACTAAGAATATCTTCAAAATAGACGTGTCTGTAGGCCTCAAAGTTATGAACCCAACACAACTTGAACGGGCTCAAACGAACGTCGTATGACCAAGATATCGCAATCTGTTCATTTTTCCAAACATGCAAAATTTGATGACTGTATAGTTCGTACAATGCCACGTGGCAGCTGACCGTACAGGCCATACAGACGTATAGATGATGTGGAAAGGCACATTGTGATGACATCGAAAGTGTGTTGATTGGGCATATGGTTTGACACATGGCATGGTGACTAGGTGTACAGACTGATGATGTGTCGGACAGGTGGACCAATCAGAGTGTGACATGTGTCACCACTGCAAGGGTGACATGTGGCACGTCTGTACGACTGACGTGGAAGGGATGTACAACCATATGACAAGTGGAAGAAGTGGTAGGTACAATGGCATGTGACAAGGCAGACATGTAGGCATTACGTGGACCAGTCATCGATTGACACTTAGCATACAGGTGGATGAATAACGTGGTGCTATGTGGCCCAATCCTGGGATGCCACGTGACACCCATCCATTGGTCATTTGGTTGGAAAAGATATGTTTGGGTCAACAAGATTCGAACCTGTGACCTCTCATCCAGGGTAGTGACTTGACAGGGCTGGGCTAGCCGGCCTGGCCGTGGTGGTCCTTGCAAACTAAGGGGAATTTTTTTTATTTAAAGTTATTTTGTTGTGCTATTGGTGGAAAATAGGGTTGGGGACTAGCCCCCAACCCTGACGCAATACTCCATAGGACCCTTCCATATGCTCTCATTATTTAAAATGTTGGTACGTGAATATATACTGGGCAGTTAATGCATATAACCCAACGCTCTACCATGTATGATCGTTGATATCATTTGGGCACGGATATGGTGGAGCCTAGCCCCTGACCTTGTGATACAACATATAACACGGTGTTGGAGTTGTGTGTTGGAGGATGGAAGTTAAGGGTTTGGTCAAGATATCTTGCCAACCAGGGGTGTAACCGTGACCAGGGGGCTTAACCAAGTTGGCGCGTGGAGCAGAAGCTTGAGGCCACATGGCCATACATGCGACCGAGGGCCGAGAGTTAAGGGACCAGACCAATGGGCGTGCCAACCCAGGGGCACATGGAGGGTTTCCAAGTGACTAGGAGCCCCGGAAAAAAGGGTTGCACCTAAAATAGTTTTCCTAAATGGGTTTTAATACTATACCTTATGATTTTAATGGATTTCTTCAGTAGTTTTTAGAGATTTTATCCATTTTTGGAGGATCTTGGGCCCTTTTTGAGGCCAGATATTGAGAGGAAGTTGGGATATGGTTACCAACTTCAGGTCTATATAAACCAAAGGCTCTTGAAGCCAAGGAAGGAGGTTCAAAGCAGGTTTATGCTGTAGAAATCATGAGCCAAAGAAATTGTCATGCAGGGAAGCTATTGAGGAGCGCACCTTTGTGGGCCATTTTTGGGAGCTTCGTTCATCCGATTTGGGTGCCATCAGTTTTGATGGGTTCTTGAGATATGGTAGAACATGACCAAATCATTGTTGTAATCCATTGTAACTTTCATGATGTACTTGAAAATATTTGAAGAGAAATAATAAATCCCATTGAGACATAGGCCCAAAGACATAGGTGAGATTGTCGAAATCCATTATCACATTGGTGTTTATGGTTTGTTGTATTCATGCTTATGTTCAGATATGTACATTTCTTAATGGCTGATATGTTTCTTCATTAAATTTTCCTCTTTCATTAGTTTCCTAAATGGTAATTTAGCTCATGCAAAATAACTCAACCATTGTCATTTAAAATATCTGTTCGGATCACTTAGATACCATAGAGTTATATCTTCCTGAGATACCTAGAGTTCTATATTAGATATAGTGAGGAGTAAGTTAGTAACGAGTAAACCGTATCCTGTCCCTTATGAAGAATGTTGTTTTATCGATATCAGTGGAAGGGGTGGTTTGTTGATACTTGTACTAAGCAGAGTGCTTGTTGAAGTCAAGTAAAGGGGTGGAGATAATGAGCTATGGTTGAAGAGGCATTGTTGTTAGGTAATCCTTCAAGTTCATAAATGTAGTTCCTCTAGTTATAGCTTACTGTTTCTAGCTTGAGTTATATAGATAAGAGTTTACTTTGAGTTTTAGTTGGGGAGGTTCATACCTCACCCGTAAGCAAGTCTAAGTTAAGTCTAAGTATAGGAGTTGTTGAAGAGTTCTAATGGTATCTTTGTGTTATTAGAGTTTATAGAGTCTAAGAGTGTAATTTGAGTTCTAGTTGTAGATGACTGATATAGTTAGGAGTTGACTTATAATCTAAGTTATATTCCCTTCTAAATACCTTAATAAAAGACTACCTTACTTATACCTAACATTCTAACCTATATTAATTGATTAATACTCTAATATGTCTTCATCTAAAGAAGAATAAGACTTAATACTTTAAAAGTAATACCTTTCTAATATTCCCTTTCTTCGAGTTATATAAAACCTATCTTAACATGAGAAGATCTTATTCATAATTCCTAAAGAATATTCCCTCACTAAGAAAGAAGAAGTAATTCCTTATACTTATGGGATCACTTATTGTTCCTTAATGTCTGAGGGCTTATAATAATATGAAAATGTGTCTTAATAACAGTCTAATGAATCTAATTCCTCGAAGTAATGGAAATAAAGATTATAAGTTTCCTCTTGACTTATTAAGGGACTACTGAGAATCTAAGGTGAACAATTCCTTCCTCTCACTACGTTTAGGTAAGTATCCTTTCTTCCTTAATATAACCTACGTTCTACTTCCTATGATCTAATACCTAACCTTTTAAATCCCAAGTTACTCATACCTAAAGAAAAATAATATACTCTAACTTCTATCTTAAGGAGACCTTCTAACCTATATTAAATTTTATTGAAGAGCTCCTTACTAATTCCTACTTACTAATATAAGCTACCTAATTTATTAAGAGGAAGATATAAATGTTAATACCAACTTAATTATAATATAGAATTCCTAACCCAAGAATCTAAACTAAGAAACAATGAACTCAACTAGAGCCTATGGTCCTAGGTTGTTATGTGAGGGTATGGTTCTGGGTTGTTGGTTGACCTATGCACCAAGGACTTATAAAAGGGACTTTCCTAATCCCTAAAGAATCTAAGCTAACCTAAGACCTAATATATTCTCTTTCTTCTCATGTGTTTTCATGTGTTCTGGTCTTAATGAAACCTAATGAGGGATTTTTTCTACAGAACTTTGTTGTTTTCCTTGTCTCCGGTCTTTCTCTATATCGAGTGTGTTGTCTCTGTGTTTGGTGTTTATCCATATCCGGTGTTTGTTTCAGCCAAAGAATGAATATATAAACATGTGGCTAAACCCGAATGACTCAATCCCCTTTCAAAAGAATAGTGAATAAGATAGGAGCTCCTAGTTCATAGAGAAAATATGTGGTCCCTTTGTTTCCCGGATCAATGTGGTTCCTATATAATGAAGAGAGAAAGATAGGTGTTGGTTCCTGTTTCTAGGAGAGAAATATCAGTTCATGTAGGTGGTTGTTCCTCTTCTATAATCTCCACTGATACCTTGCAGTTCTACCAGTTCGATAGCGATGTGGAGACAAGGTCCCAGTTGTTGTTTAGTAGGTTCACTTGCTTAACTCTACCGAGTATGAACTAGATAACCGGTCCTTTCAATTGGTTTTATAAGTTGTTGATTCCTCTATTGTAGGAGTTGTTGATGAAGAAGTGGACTTATCGGGTTAATCCATTTAAGTAGTGTAACTAGTGGTCCCAAGGAAGGGTAGAAGCAAGGTCTCGATCCCTAAACTGCTAATTTGTTGTCTCAGTATCATGAGGATCATAATCTATCTTTTGTGGTTTGACCCATGTGTTGGATTTTGTCAAGGTTTGATTAGTAAAAGAGAGGATCTGAGCCAGTTTCTTGTGGCACTTGTATTGTAAGGTTATCCATCATAGGTATCAAGGGTTAGAACAAGGATTTCCTGATGTTCGTGATTGATAGTCATAGTAAGAGCGAGACCCATAATCAGGATAAGAAAAGATAGATACAGGAGTAGAGGCTATTCATAAGTGAGAGCATCAGTAGATAAATAACTAGGAGCTTCACCTCGTGGGAATACCGATGCATAGTGAGTGTTGATTATGTCTCTAGAAGGATCAACCTTAGATCCAATGTTTGATGCAGTGGGTTAAGCAGATGATGAAGGAGATAAAGATCGAGGACCAAAAGGTTGTAGAGCTAGTCAAATTTTCCAGTTACTCTATCATGATGTATCCTTCTCTAATGATGCATGGGTAAAAACCTAGATAAAATTCAACCTAATTTACCTTATCCTACCTAATGAATAGAGTTGTTTTCTACTACGATTTGGATACGAAGATGAGTTATTTGAAGAAGGTATAAAAAAGGGGAGGTATCCAAAAGAGCAGGTCTCACCGAAGAGCTATGGTATGGAAATCTTGATCAGGAAGACGAGATGGGCAAGAGAGAAGGCCTTTCCTATATCTCCTTCTGATAGGCAAGCCATCCATAGAGAGTGATTTTACCAGCGTGGGTGAGGGTGGTCCAGCTCAGGTTGTGAAAAGGGCTAGCCTATAATCGACGAACGCCTAGATAGGGGGCACCACAGTTTGAATTATTGATGATGCCCCTTGATTTCTCCTTCTGGTCTGGGTGATCTATCTCTTTCTCCCATTGACCATTCGATAGGCATGAGTGCACCATTGGGTTGATGGGTTGATTAAACATATTATCCCACCCTTTTGACTTGTTCAAAATAGGTTGCAAGTGAAAGTGGAAAAGAAACTCCCACTATCCATTAGGCTTAGGCACCAGAACAACTTGAATTCAAAGATCTATTCTGTATCTCTCTCCTCTTCTTCCTTCTCAAAGAGTCCTTCAAAGGATAAGGATGGGGTGCCATCACGAGAGACGTCTATTAATTTTTAGCCTCAATCATCTCTATTTTGATAAAACCCAGATATGTGCCAAAGTCCAACTGGGCGAGTCGATCCCTCAAAATCCTTATGTATGTACTCCATCTTTTAGGTCACGAGGAATTTTCCCGTTCCTATCGTCGCATTTGTGTGATTTATGTTGAGGAGATGGGGTAGACCATTTCGAAGAGGAGCCTATTTTGAGTACGTTGAGGAAGGGTGAGAAATAACACAAGCCAATAGATAGGCATCAGTGTTGCGTGGGTTTTCAAGCCTAAGATTAGGGAAGAAGCATCGATCCGACATCTTTAGGTAAATAATAAGTCACGCATGATAGATATTAGGTGCCGATTAATAGAAGTGAGGAGGCTTGGGAGAAGGAGAGAACGCCTGACATCCCTCCCTGACATAGGCATACCCCAAACCAACCAATCCCACTGATACCATCACTTAGTGATCGGTTCTCCTTCGCCTCCAACTTCTAGCGCCAGCCACTAAGCTGGATCACTCAGGTTCATCCCTCCTCCATGAGGATGATCCACCACAATTAATAACCAGATGGGAATGGGCGTTGTTGAGGTGTTTATGGGTGTGAGGTCCCAACAAATAGATGTCTATTTTGTTTACTATTTATCCCACCCACAACCTCGAAACTATATCTATGGCGCATTAATATCTTCGGCCAATAAGTGGTATTTAGGTTAATAATCAATAGAGATGGGTATTTGCTAGGTGAGAATGAATAGAGTAATAAAAAGTCATGTGGATTGATTGGCTTCCTTACACCCATGGAATCTATCCATCCTAACACAAACACGGAGGGCAGGACCAACCAACCCAAGAGCTAGCAAGCTTCATACCATGGTGATTGATTTCGTTACTCATTGATGATGGTGCGAGATCTATTATATAGGCACAAAAACAAGCTATATAAATACTTTTTTACCTTAGATGATCACATATTAAGATGGAAAATGAATATGCCTTATACACTACCTTCCCACTCTAACAATTATCACTTGAAGGCATAGAATGTATAACTGATAGGCCATTTTTCAGTATTGAAATTATCACTTTGACAAGCGTTTGAAATCTGGTTATTACCACTCCGATAGGCCACCCTTTAGCTCTCAAATTTACCTCTCGGTTATTCCTAATTGACTTATTGAGTGTTTAGAAATTTATTTCCTTTTCTTTCCTTGCTAGTAGTTACATCACCCTATATGTCAGACAATTTTCTTAGGTTGATGGATAGTTGTTTGTCATTAATGTCAACTATTGGAGAGTGATATTGTAGATTGATGTCAACCCTTGGAGAAAGTATGGTAGCGAATTCCAGTAGCACAAAGGTTTGGGTAATGGACCCAAGTTTGTTTGATGTAAAGGTGACTCATTATTGTCTTGTCATGGTTGATAATAAGTATAAATGGATGAACTCCAAAGTGGTCTCCTTATGGTGAAATCCCTTATGGGAAGATGCTTTGTGGATTAAGTTATCCTAGAAGTATGGTTAGAGAACCCATGCTTATTTGTGGAATAATGAGATGAAGGTTAGTGATTTTTTCAGTGAAACTATCCTAGATGGATAGTAATTGTCATGCCATTTCTAGTGGTATGTGGAATGTCACATAAATCCTCACGGTTAGAGAGTTATGGCCATGAGAAGTTGGAGAACCCAGGTTTGGGTAATGGACCCAAGTTTGTTTGATGGATAATAGTATGAGTTTTGATATATTTTCAGGTAATACTATTCTATATGGATAGTACATGTCATTC